>CM068376.1:23690867-23899612 GCA_034769895.1 Magicicada septendecula
ATGTTGACAGTTGTGGGTTTTTGTGATCATTAACTGGTCTCCATACGAAATTTTACTTTCTAAGTAAAGACTTTTTTTTTAATTTGGTATTCTTTTCTTAGTGGAACAATTGTGGAATCTGAAAGGAAATGGGGTGATTTATATATGGAAGAATGGTGTTCAATAAGTTGCCAAAATGAGCCGAGGAAATCCAACTGCACAGTTAAAAATATCTTAGTCTCGATTGTGTAATATTTTTAAAAATCGTAATTGTTATTTTGACACTTGCAAAACAAAATGATAACTTGCAAAGTGCAAGAAATTGAGCTGGAAAAGATGAACAAGTTGAACGCATTAAAATTGTAATTCACTGATGTTTGTGATCAAGCTTTAACAGTCTACTAATGTGCCAAAAATCTTATGAACTTGCTGGAAGAAGACAATGATGGGTTTCATCATTGAGAACGTTGTCTTCAAACAAGTGCATCACGAACAGAAAGACCGACATTCCGAAAGCCAAGAACCAGATAAATAATGGCCTAATATTTCTTCTGACTATCTCCATTCAATGCATACAACATGAATGAAACTAGCATTTATTACTTCATCTTGCCTCAGACCACTTATTTATTCAAGAACGAAGATACCAAGGTTGTAAAACTACTAAAAACACATTATTGCTTTGTGCAAATGTGTGCATTTTTCTGGTAATTTTTGCAAAAAAAATTATGCAATGCAGATTTTCTCAGACATTTAAAATTTCCACTAACTAAACTTTGAATTGGTGGCTATGAATACAGAAGAATGGCGAAATCTTCT
Organism: Magicicada septendecula; assembly: GCA_034769895.1. NCBI lineage: Eukaryota > Metazoa > Arthropoda > Insecta > Hemiptera > Cicadidae > Magicicada > Magicicada septendecula. The sequence continues at coordinate 23,691,666 of CM068376.1, forward strand.
GAAGAAGGCCAGTGCCCACAAGAGCCTGTCGAGCCAACGATGATGATGAAACTTTGAATTTAAAAACCATGTATCTCTTGAAAAATGAAGATAACAAGAAGTGAGACGTCACTGCCACTTGGAGGACTCAGCTGCGTCTTGATTTTCTTTAATCTCTTCAGGGGACATAGTACAACACGATTCTGAGAAGTTACCCCATGTCTTATCTCCTGAGTCCCCCTTAACCGTTCAACGCCACATGATCCTGAGTCTACCAAGTTTCTTAATCACCAGTATATTTCATTTCCAACGTCTGCCATATGATGTGATGGTGCTGTGTGATTTTCTAAGAGGGTGCCCAAGCCATATGTAATTGTTTTGTTGGTAACTCCTTATGGCTAGTGAACATTAAAAATTCTTCTTAAGTTGTTATTAAAAATAAAAATTATAAATTTATTTATCAGGTCACCTTCTGTAGAAAATCCAGTTACTGTAACAAAACTAGAAACTGTTTTTTTGGTGGCTTATGTAATGATAATAATAGAATGTTGAATGTTTTTGTAATACACAGAGTGGAGACATGGCCGAGGAGGACACTTGACTATTCAGGATGAAGACCTAACAACAAAGTCTGTTTGTGGGTGGAGAAAGCTGAACACATTGGCACATTATGGAGTTAAGGAGTCCGCAGTTATGTCACTTATTCCTAGGCAAAATGATGGTTTCAATGCAAATTGCAAACAGCCATGTCACAATTGTAAGTTGATTCTTTAGTTCTGGTGATATGTTATGTTTTTGTTTATTTGTTCTGGTTTTTTATTTAAGAATTCCATCTTAAATTTAATACTATTTTCATATAGTTTGTGACATTCACTCCCATTTCTTTTTGATCCCCATTTTATTTTTTCTGTTCTTATTAAAATGGGTACGGATGTTTTTGTTTCTGTTTGTATTGGGCCACAGCATACAACTGACCCCAGTTTTCATTGGTCTGTGGACCCCCCCTCCCCCCAATATAAATCCACAAACCTAACAAAATAAGTGGACGAAACAGTAGCCTGGTATTGTACTCATTATTACAAACTTTACTAGGTTAGGCCCATACTCTTAAACATAAGATGGAGTGTTGTATTGCTCTATATATAGCAAAACCCCTATATAACGTTCCTCAATGGATCATCAAAAAAGAGGTTTATATGGAAGTCACATTTATATGGGGATGGCGGACAATCTTATCAAGCATCTTCCTTCACAGCATAAAAAATCAAGATCAGAGGTGAAAAGAGGAAGCCTTATGATTGGTTTGACAGCAACTTATCAGCACATTTTATGCATGTGGCAACCCATAAGCAAGTGCCATCGAGATATCCCTTCTGTTGCTCAAGGTCACAGCAGCAACAGCAGCACCCCAAGGTTGCTCACAGCAGAAAGAATGTTATGACTTAAAATTATTTTCTACAACTACCTGCTACTTTGAACCCTTCAAATTTCAAGATGGAAATCACATTTTCATCTGAACATGATACTTTCACCAACATTTTAAAAAACTTACCCTGTTTAATAGTTTAAATCACCTGTGTTTAAATTTCTATTATTTGAACTAATTTGTAGTTAATGCATTTTGGTTGTCTAAATTAGTACAAATAGCAAGAATACAGACCTACAGTAAATGTTATTAACTTACCCTTAACTTACTCTTAACTTCAAATTTTTTGTAGGTTTCTGCAACTGTTATTTTCACACATTCATCATTCTGATTTTCCACCCTTTTCCAATACGATCGTTGAGGTTTTATTGTATTTTCTAAAACCTTTAAAAATTCACCGTATCATCATTCAGAACAGTAACCTATGTGTTATTAGTGGAAAGCGTTAATAAACTGTGCAGTCAATTAGACCTATACATTTATATTTACTAATATCAATTTACTGACTAATAAATATACAGTATCAGTTCTACAGAAGTACTCAAAACACTGTCTGAATTTTTAGGTGAATCAAATGCCTTGATGAAATCGTATAAAATACATAATTTTATAATAATGGCATGTCTATAAAATACTAATTAACATGCAAAATTGAAATCATAAAATGATGGTTAAAATTATTTTTAGACCACACTTAAGCATTACTTTAGAGATTAGGCCTACAGGTAATTTTTTATAGGCACTTAATAATCAGTAAGGGTGGCAGGTCTGCTGTAATAACTGCTTATGGGATGAATTACATATTGAATATTTAGGCCTATGCAATGTCATGCAGCTATGTAAAATAACAACTGGACAAATTTTGCCTGAGGCTTTCATGGCTGGCGTCAATGTTGTTAGAATTACTCCTTACCAGGCTGTAAGGCCGTGGTCCAAAGCTGTTAAACACAGACATTTCAGCCATGCCTTCAACGGCCATCTTCAGTGCAGAAAAGGCTGCAACACACTGAAGATGGCCATCGAAGCTATGCCCGAAACATCTGCATTTAACAACTTTGGACCACAGCCTTACAGCCCTGCAAGGAGTAATTATTACACAGTTTAGTAATTCCAGATTATCAGGGAGGTTGTATCAGGGAGCACTGTGTAGGGGTTTCACTATATTTTATAATGTTTATTTCCAGGAAACAGTCAGTCATATATACATACGTGTGATTTTTGTTAACATGAATACTGAAGACAGTTGTCTCCAGAAAAAATCGTAATCTTTTCAGGTTCTTACTGTAAAATGATCATGGCTGGTATAGTAATAATTGATAATGATCTCTATATAATTGTACACAGAAGTCAGAATAAAATATAGTGTCTGACTATTATTTTTGTCTCAATTTTCTCTACTTGCTGTACTCAGTACTATATTAGAAGAAGAACGTCCGAATGAATATGTTTGTAGGATATACAGTAAAATATTGGAATAAAAGCTGCCAAAGTGGTCAGTAGATCTTGCCCAGTGAAACTGAACTATTCCACATGGCTAAAATGTTTTATTCTCAAATTTGTTATTAATTTATTTCTACTAACTCACAAGAAAAAATGTATAACACTAAAGACAACTGGCAACCTCCACGAATTGAAAGACACTGAACAGTACTGTATTACAGTTTTAGTTCACAACTGACAACACTTGGAATGGTCAGCACCTAATAACAATAACCAAAATGCTCACACTTCACAACCAAGATCATTGACACAGGGCAGTAAGGGATGATGTTTGCAGAATGCTATGAACAATGTAACGTCGGTTAAACCGACGTCCTACCAAAGCAGCTAATTCATACGGGCTGGGATATACTACATATTCCTAGCTCTACTATGATTTTAAAGTCTGTTATCTTCAACAGGTAACCTGATCTTCTTTGAAGTGCTTTGTTCGTAGCTTTGTTTTTTACAAATTTTCTTACGTAGTTTTGTTGAGTTTAAAACAAATGTTTTATGAAGATTCCTTTGCAGTGGCAGAAATATAAAAACATTGCATGACAGGAATCACTTTCCACTTGATGCCAGTGACTACAAATGCAGCCTGTTCTAATTCTAAAATCATTTTTTGTGCTACTTCTTATGTTCTGTAGTGCCTTCTTTAACAGCATGCATTGCTTTTTCTGGCCATAATTATTATACCCATTACCATAGCATTGGGATGTCGTTTAATTATAAAACTTCTGTACAATTTGTTGCCATAAACTGAACTTTTTTCGTCTGTGGTACGAAACTTCGAAGCTTCTTGGTATTTGGTCCCCGTTTTCTACTATCATCTCTAAAGTCTTGCTGTTCTTGCCTACTCGTTTTTATACGAGGTGTGTTTTTTAAGTAAGAACCGTTTTGATACTAAAAATAACAAGTAATATTTTTCTGAACAATTTTATTTTTACATGAAAGCCAGTACATTAAACTATTTTTCAACATAGTTTCCACCTATATTGAGGCACTTGTCGTATCGTGTGATGAGCTTCTGTATTCCGTATTCATAGAAATCGGCCGCTTGAACCAGCGTGAGCACAACTTCCGATAATTTAAGCGGTCTGTCACAATTTCATAGAGAATACTTCTTGAAACTTGAGGAAAGTTCATTAGACAGTCACAAAATCGTAAACCGCCTATTCTCACGAACATTTTCATCAACTTTCTGCACCAAGTCGTCATTAATGACAGACGGTCGCCCACTCCGTGCCTCATCGTGCACGTTTGTACAGCCTTCTTTAAATGCTCTAACCCACTTTCTCACCATGTCATCGCTCAGCGTTTTCCCCGTACACTTCACTTATCTGTTGATGAATATTGGCCGCTTTCACGTCTCTTGCATTTAGGAAACGAATTACAGCCCATATTTCACAATCGGCAGGACTTTCAATGGTATGAGGCATTTTAAACATGCACAGGAAAATGTAAACAAAGACTTCTGCTCACGTAATGGCGTCTGTAGCAAGCCAATAGATGCAGACACTCAGTGTGCATGCGTAGAACAGCGACCGCTGCGCTGTAGCGGCAATATAGCAAAACGGTACTTACTTAAAAAACCCGCCTCGTATTTTGTCAAGGTATCTTGGTTACTATGGTTTGTCAGAACCAGGAGTAGAGAAGAGGAAAAAGGGAATTATAAAGAGTGAGGAAGGAATAAGGGAAAATTGTGTGATGGATTAAAATGAATTGAAATGTATAAATTAAACTGAAAATAAATAAGTAGCATAGTACATATTTAAGTCAATTTCAAAACAGTGAAGTTCAGATTGCCCTGTAAACTACAGACGTACATGAGTTTAACCTCCTGTAGATTTTATGAACACAGTTAACGTTGACCTGACTCAGACGTTTAAATTCGTTTAAGAACAATCTGTCATTATACTGTTTATGTTTTTTACATAAATTTATGTTTTAGGTACTGGCACATACTTGAGTAATTCATTATCTCCAATCATGACAACCAACGGTGATGTGGAGTCCGGTTCCAACCTTCATGTATACCACCTAGTTAAACCGGTGGATGAACACGTTTATCCCAATAATAAGACTTCAGAACGTACTCATAAGGCTATACCAGAAATCTTTTTGACTCGTCTTCTTTCCACAAAAGGCACGATACAGAAATTTGTGGATGACTTTTTCACGACTATTTTGACGGCAAATGAAGCACTTCCACCTGCCGTGAAATGGTTGTTTGACTTGTTCGATGAAGCTGCAAGGCGACATAATATTCAGGATCCTGAAGTTGTACATGCTTGGAAATCAAACAGGTACCAGACAGTACTTTGACATTGGCGGTTTTTCTTTATTTTATGTTAGCACGTGTTGATAAATCTTAATTGACTTCAGTATTTTGAATACTTATTATAATGCAAAGGTTTTTAAAAATATATAAACACTTAGTACGTTTCACAGTTTTTATTTTAACTCTGACAGCTGTTTCAGCTTATTAAGCTCAGCTCAGCTCAGTTTTGACTGAGTTGTGAGTTGTTCACTGATCTCTTTGACAGTAGCTTAATAAGCTGAAACAGTTGTCAGAGTTAAATAAAAACTGTAAAATGTACCAAGTGTTTATATATTTTTAAAAACCTTTGTATCAATATGTTTCACGATGTGCCCAAAAGTCATTAATTAATATCATGATATTCAGGGCTGGATTAAGGTATCTTGGCACCCTAGGCTAGTTATATTTTAGCGCCAAATATTTCCAAGGGGCTGAATGAAGCACTCTACTATATATTTCTTAGTTAAGAATATTTAAAATATCTTACTGTTTTTGGAAATAGTCTCAAGAAAATTGAAAACTGAGGCTATTTTTCAGAGATTGTTTTAGAGTTAGGCCTTCAAACATTTGTAGTTTGCATGGCTTTTATAAGGAAAAAATTAACTAAGTAGTTACAGAATTATAACAGTTTCATTAAGGGTACATTTAACATCATTTACACAAAGAAGACAATCAGTTAAATATCTTGTGGATTTGTTAAGACTCATATAAAGTTCAAGCTAGATTATTTTTTCTCACTTTAGATTGAGCAAACGTTTTAATCACCTCACTGAAATCAAATCCTTGCAGAAAGTCACTTTCAATGAACAAGAGGGCTACACTGGTCAGTTTATCCTGGCGCAAATTTGAGCGTAAATAATTCTTCATCCTCTTCAAGATCTTTCGTCACTGCAGTTAGTGACGGGCATAGTAAGGAAAATGCCCAAAGCTATCTCAGCATTAGGAAACATTGATTCTAAGTTAAGCGTTTTCAAAAAATTCAACAGTGGTTTTGCTTCAGATCGCTTTTTCTTCTTTTCTTCTCCTTCTTGTTCTGGGTTGATAGGTCCATAGTCTTTCAGCTAAATGCACACACTCATCAGGAAATGTCTGATCCACGTCAACAGCATAATTTTCTAGAAGGTGATTAGCTTTTTGTCTTATTATGTCATTATTTAGTTCAGAAAGTTCAGGTAATTTCCATAAGAACCCAAACTTATCATGTATATCACTGTAAATTGATTTTCTTCTGTTCAAATTAAGCAGAAGCGAATCTAAGCCAGTGTAGTAGTTTTCAACAATGAAAGATTGCCTCCCATCGTTCCCATCTAAAGCAGCTGCAGCAGTGTCTTCAGATATTTCATCAAAGTGCGCTTTTCGTATTTTTTCCTTGTTACATCTTTTTTGTAGACATTTGATTTGCACATCTCTTTGCATCGCTTTCCAATCTCTCAAATTCTCTCGCGTCCCGAAGCGTGGAAACAAATGATTGCAAGTACCTGTATAAGCCAATCACACTATCCATGGTCAACGCTCTGTCCTTCACTGACATCGAGAAACTTTTCCAAAAGGCGATGCCACAAACAAATCATGATTGTTATCTCCAGGCTTTTTAGCTTTTCTGTCAAATTCCTTGCTTCATACTGCACATCCTTTGTCTGGTTGTTATCCGTATTAATATATTCCAATCTGGAAGTACAGTGAAACCTCCCTTGTCCGGACACTTACCGTGAAATAAATTTTGTCCGCATAAGGGGAGTGTCCGGCTATGGGGAGTGACGAAAGTTTTCAAAATTGTTTAACATAATTAAGGAAATGTTAAATGAAGTATAAAAATGCACTTTTACTTTTACTGTACTAATAGTTAATTTATTTCTCAATTTAACATTTTTATTTAACAGATCCTTAAAGCAAAATATGAAAAAATAACAGTACGTGGTTTATAATGTACTGTACTACTGTATAATAAAAAAATACTAAAATACAGTATTATTAAGTTTATAAAAAATCATACAACTGCTGTCTTTTACAAAAAATTATTGCCGTTTGAAAAAGTCTGTCAAACTAGTTTGTTTAGAGAATTTTAATTTTACAATTTGTTCTTCAGTGTGCATAATTAAATCGCAGATCATATTTAAACCGTTAGAATCATTCTTAAATTTGTAAAACATTTTAAGATCGTTTAGTCCTTGTAGCGTGTTTTGGTAGGTGTTAAAAGGATTATGTGTATCTTCGTTAGTTTCAATTTCTTCCTCTTGTTTGCTATCATCATCAACATTTGTTGCAGTATTGATCAGGTTGGAAATCTAAGGGCATATGAAAGAAAAAAGTAAACCTACTGTAAGGATAATCATTACACCGTAAACAAGCAAAATTTATAGTACAGTATGAAACTTTTCAATTAATTACAAAATTATAATTAACTCTTACCTTCGGGTTTTTCCAAGAGTCATTCAGACGAAACGGCTGCAGAAAGGATTATTTGATCAAGGTGTAAAGATCAATACACAGTTTGTGCTAAAACAAATTGCTTCTAGTTTATTATGCAAATTAATTACTTAGTCTCCCTTTTATGACATTTAAATTTCTTCTTTTCTGTTATATTAAATACTCGTTGAATGAGAAACAATTAGTAAAAATCAAACAAAGTGACAAACTGAATATTTCTTACTTAACTAGCCTATGAGAAACCATTTATATTTGTAATGAACCAATACGTAATTCCACCCCACGCTCACACATTCATTCTTTTACATGGCCATTCTATTTGAATATATAGATTGAACCCCACTCTGAGATCTCATGATTTAGGAAAACGTCAGCAAATATAAATGTTAATGTATTTAAAAATTCTGAATAATACTCATCCTGGATGTTGCTCCACTCCAACTAACGATGCACGTGTTTTATGCCTCACTTTGAAAATCAATTGATGCTCATTAAAGTAATTTTGTCTTTGAACTGGTACCAAGTTTTACTGGTCACTAAAACCATGTTTGTCACATTTAATAATTATGTCGGCTGACGTAACTTTTCGAACACTTAGATTTTGTTGTAGGCGGGCCGCGCGGGCATGAGTTACAAATGGAACTTGTTTTTTAAGTTGTTCAAATAGATAGGCCCATTTACTCTAGGCCTATCTTATGCCCGAGGCCACTGGTTTTAATTCACGAACTTTACTGTCTGATGCTGGCTGTCTGTTGTTCACTCTCTAATGACACACTGCAGACTGGGTTTCACAAAGAGCCTGCTGCTGGGCGGTTACGCAATCCGTCTGGGCAATTGTTTAGGCTAACTGTATGTATGTTGCATTGGGGCTCCCCACAGGTGAAAGTCTGGCAATTTGGAAAGTGCTTAAAATGATGATTTAAATTAATATAAAATTAAACTGGGGTGGCTCACAATTCTGTACCGTTACAATACCCCCCCAATAAGAGGTTGAAAGCCGAGGCGTTCAAACTCTTATTGCCTAAACCCTAAGAGGATCAGTGAGGACATGGCGCCGCAACCCCCCTGAACACTCTACTAAAATCATGGGTTCTTACCCCCCTAGTCTGGCGACTGCGACAGCACCCATCCGATCTTACGGGACTTCTCTACCCGAGATCCCACCACCATAAGCTCGGACCGATACCCACCACAGTATCGCCTGACTCTAGATCATTCAATTAAAATTTAATAAACGGCCTTCCATTACTCCATATCCCACGACTGATTTGTTTCCTCTTGGCCATACAGGCTCATTCACAACGTACTGGCTCATTTTATATTATAGACCCAAAAAAAATATAGTGTTAATAAAACAATATAGGTTTACAATAGTACACATAAATTCCAGTTAAATTGAATAATATTCCCCATACAATGTTACCCTCCAAAATAATACATAGATCATCTTTTCTATTAGTTTAATTACCAATTGTATTTAATTTCTCAAACTCTAAGTTGCAATAATTACCTCATTATTATTTTATTTGTTCAAAACAATTTCATTTGTTTTACTTACATTTTACAAAAAGACCCTACAAAAATATTACCTACATTATTCAAAAATTTACATTCCTTTCTTCACATATGGTATGTCTTTTTATTTCATAATAGGATTTTCCTACTGGCAATTATTCAGCAGACTACAACAGTTGTTATTGTCAACTCAGCATGACTGTAGACTTTAGTCACAACATACAACTACAACACACCTGTTTACATCAGCAGTTGTCTGCAAGACTTGTTTTGTAAGCACTGTTATAAACACTCCCACAGTCTAAACATTCTAGTTACCTCACCACTCATACCTGTACTTTTAATTTTCAATTTTTATAAATCTTTTAATGTTAATATATTTATCAATTGCTATTTCTTACAGTTCAACCCAAATATAATTTTAATTCCCTTTCAGTTATTATTACCTTTTTTCACACCTATAAACATTTTATCTAATCGGTATTATAAACTTTATACTTACAATACATTATCCACCTATTAACCTGAACACAAAATACACACCACACACCCCCACCAATATCTCCGCATAACCTCTGAAACATTTAACAACAATGTTATTTCATACAAACAATTTAACATTTATTCATTAATATCAAATCTCATAAAACAGTTTAAATCCATTGGAAAATTCAACCATATAACGTTTAAGTCAAGCGAAATATTTAAACATTTCAAATTATTTTAATTAGATCAATTATTGAATTACTTTCACTAAATACGGCCTTAATTACAACTCATTAGTTATCCTCTTCCAAATTATTTTTGTTATTTATTTAAGCTGCAAAATATTAATATTCACAAGTTCTACTACATACATACATTGGTTATCTAACGTTTTATAATACAGACAATTAAATTCACTACACTTATTTACAATTCTTCATCATTAATTATTCAGTTATATCACACTTCAATGTCCAAGGTTGCGAGGTCAGAACTAATAAGCAAACTATTTAAAATTGTCCATTTATGAATTTGAGCCTCCATCGTCAAAAATTAGTCGGGGTTTCACATAACAATTTTCAATTTTGTTTGCATTCCACATACGGTTATCTTGTGTATAGTAACCATAAAATTTCAGTTTATTCATTTTACCATAATAATCATATACTAAGTCAACATTATTTATTTCTGTCCCGTCTCCATTAGTAGTTATATTCATTGTCAAGTCAGTTATTTTATCATTCATTACAACATAATGCAAGTTATTATTATTTAAAACTGTATCATCCAAATAATCTTCACTCTCTCTTTTAACAAGTAAGTATTTCATCTCATTTAGCATCTCTTTCAACTCATTATAATCTCTCATTAGTTTATATAATTCTATCTCTTTATCAATACACAACTCTCTCTCAAAACATCTTTCATCATCATAACACCTGTCACTACCCCCCTGAACTATCTCACTCCATGCAAAGGGCCACACAAAGTACTTATTACATCTCCTGGCTTTACCAGCTAAATCACAAAAAACTAAGGGACCATTTTGAGACACCATGTCTCCCACATAGCTACTGGAGGAAACTCTGTCCTCATTAAACATCGGTGAAACCTCTGTTTCACCATAAACTTGGGGAATATTTGCCCTTTGCCCATCTAAATTTTCATTACACACGCTCACTAACTGACAAACATTTGTTTCTACTACTTTCTTATCACATACCACTTCCACTATATTCTCAGAATTGCAATTAACATCATTAACATCACTACTCAATACTTTACTATCTACCACTACCTCTCCCACTTTTTCGTCATTATTAATACTTGTCATAACCATCACATTGTCATTTAATTTCTTATTTAGTGTCTGATTGAATGTACATTCAAAATTTTTATTCATTTCATCAATCTTTTTCTCACAACTGCTACTTACTGATTCTAATATTTGTTCTCTGATTGTGTCAACGCATTCATCCATTTCATTTAAACGTTTATTAATATTGTCTTCTAACTTAACACACTGTTTATTAATTTCATCAAAACGACTATTTATAATATCAAATTTACTATTCTGTACATTGACTTTCATATCTAATTCATTATTCTGATTTTTTAATATATTGAATTTAGCGTCCGAGTCACTCTTCTGTTCTTTATTTTGTTCTAAGAGTAATTGTAACATACTCATTACATCACTATTGAATTGGACGTTACATTTTGTTGAAGTCGGGGTCAATTGCACGCCCGAATCTTCAATTACATTACTCTGATCAGTTAAGTTTAACTCTGTTTTATCTTGACTCGCACTTGGAGTTGAATGTATCTCAAAATTACTCATGACATTTGACTCGTCACAATTGTCAACACTCGTTATTTCATTGACATCGTCATTATTCCCTGCCATTTTTTACAAATTTATAAAATGTCACATAAGAATTACGTTCTCCCTCTCAAATGACCCGTTCTGCAGCTTGGTTAGGTCTGGCGAATATAGGTTATAAACCCTATACTCGCGTCACTGTACGGGGGCCATTGAAACTTTATTACTTTTCGACAAATATATATAATACTCGGGTCCCTAGTTCGGGGCCATTGAAACTTTTCAATTAATTACAAAATTATAATCAACTCTTACCTTCGGGTTTTTCCAAGAGTCATTCAGACGAAACGGCTGCAGAAAGGATTATTTGATCAAGGTGTAAAGATCAATACACAGTTTGTGCTAAAACAAATTGCTTCTAGTTTATTATGCAAATTAATTACTTAGTCTCCCTTTTATGACATTTAAATTTCTTCTTTTCTGTTATATTAAATACTCGTTGAATGAGAAACAATTAGTAAAAATCAAACAAAGTGACAAACTGAATATTTCTTACTTAACTAGCCTATGAGAAACCATTTATATTTGTAATGAACCAATACGTAATTCCACCCCACGCTCACACATTCATTCTTTTACATGGCCATTCTATTTGAATATATAGATTGAACCCCACTCTGAGATCTCATGATTTAGGAAAACGTCAGCAAATATAAATGTTAATGTATTTAAAAATTCTGAATAATACTCATCCTGGATGTTGCTCCACTCCAACTAACGATGCACGTGTTTTATGCCTCACTTTGAAAGTCAATTGATGCTCATTAAAGTAATTTTGTCTTTGAACTGGTACCAAGTTTTACTGGTCACTAAAACCATGTTTGTCACATTTAATAATTATGTCGGCCGACGTAACTTTTCGAACACTTAGATTTTGTTGTAGGCGGGCCGCGCGGGCATGAGTTACAAATGGAACTTGTTTTTTAAGTTGTTCAAATAGATAGGCCCATTTACTCTAGGCCTATCTTATGCCCGAGGCCACTGGTTTTAATTCACGAACTTTACTGTCTGATGCTGGCTGTCTGTTGTTCATTCTCTAATGACACACTGCAGACTGGGTTTCACAAAGAGCCTGCTGCTGGGCGGTTACGCAATCCGTCTGGGCAATTGTTTAGGCTAACTGTATGTATGTTGCATTGGGGCTCCCCACAGGTGATGGGGAAGAATATCGATTTCAGGATATTCTTGCAAATTGCATGAATTAAATTGGCTTTCAAATTGTGTGAAGTCTTCGTGAACCTGTACAGCTTCCGTTGGTTCACAGTGGATAGGATCTTTGCAAAAAGACGCTTTTCTGAAGCAGTTAACAACGGTACTTTCTGTGACGGCCTTCCATGCTTTATCAATCCATCCTACGGCCTGAAGAACATCTATTTTTTTCACCAAATCTTGCTGTGTTGTGGTTTCACTTATGTTGGATATCAAATGCTTTAAAACTAGCTTACGGTATTTTTGCTTAAAATTTTTTATGATCCCTTGATCTAGTGGTTGTGATGTTGCGGTAACATTAGGTGGGAAAAGACGAGTTCAATGTTTTGCAGCGTTAATCGTTGGTGACGAGCAGCATTATCGATGAAGAGCACTATTTTGCGATTTTTACGTTGCATTAATCTATCAAGTTTTTCTAGCCACGAATTCATGATGTCGCGTGTCATCCAAGATTTACTATTGCTCGCCCACTCTACAGGAAAATTATCAATATCAAGTCCTTTAAAACACCGAGGTCTAGCTGCCTTACCAATAACTAAAGGCATCAATTTTTCTCTGGTCATACTGGCACACAATAAAATCGTTAAGCGTTCTTTAGCGACTTTTCCCCCACTACACGTTTCATTTTTTAGACATAATGTTTTATCCGGTAAGGCTCGAAAAAGCAGACCTGTTTCGTCTGCATTAAAAACATTTTCCGGCAAATAGGCTGACAGTAGATTTGGCAAATGTTGTATCCACTCGTTTACAACATTAACATTCACTGCACCTGCTTCACCCGAGATTGCCTTAAAAGAAATAGAAAAATTTTTCTAACCAGCCATTAGAAGCTTTGAAATCAATTTCCCCTAATTCCTTAGAGACTTCAAGAGCCTTTTCTTGAAGCATTGGTCCAGAAACGGGGATTTTTTGGGCTCTTACCCGCTGAAACCATTCAAAAACTACTTTATCAATTGTTGTACCCAGACCAGGTCCAACAAATTTTCGCCGAACATTATAATTTCCATTCTGAAAATTATTTAAAATATTATCTTTGTTTTTAATAATTTCAGCCGCACAAGTTTTACCAATTTTAAAATGTTTTGCAATTTTACGAACACCACAATTTTCTCGCGTCGCGTACTCGATAATTTTTATTTTTTCACTCCGGCTTAAAACTTTTCGAGGGGCCATTTATTAAAAAAAATTGGTGATAAAAAATTGTGAAAAAGTTACATAATTACGTAATTTCAAATCTTCACTTTAAACTGTAAACACTGAAGTACTGTACTGTACTGACAAATATAAAATCACTAGTTAAAATAACTGCACTGTTATTTAAAAGTAAGCCCGTAATGCGTACTATCGCAATACGCACACAGAAGCACTTGTTCGAGTGAGTGACCAAAGACAACGACCGACCAAAGTCAACTAAACTACGAAAATAGAATACAGTACCCGCTATTTACGGTTATGCACATTCATTCAAAACAGGCCTAGTTCTGGAAATACCTCCCCCCCCCCTATGCTGTTTAGCAACTTTCATAACAAAGAATGGTTCATTCCTGGAATTTGCAAAATTAAGTGTACAACAGTTACTGTGTATTATTTACAGCCTACTGCAGTCTAAACATAAGTCACGTTCGTTGCAAACAATAAACACAAGTTATTTTCGATTGGTTAACGAACACTTTTTATTTTATGCTACTGACTCCCATCTCGTCAACTTCTTTCATACTATAATTTGAACATGAATATATTTGGCCACGAGGCTCAATTAATAGAACAACTCATACTTAATTAATTATTAACTACAAAATGAACTTAATTACTATACAAATAGTTACGCAACCAGCACTTCTTAAATATAGATTCTTTACATTCACTCAAACACACACTTTCATGCAGTACATTTTTTTTATTTATATTCCCCTTTTGAGCTCATTTTATAGTAAAAAACGTTTCTTTCAATGACAAATTTGAATTGTGTTTGAATTTATTTATGCCTGGTTGAAAAATTATATTATGCTTCGTTCTGTTACTTATCTGTTTCCAACCGGTGAGTCCATTTTACTGCGCACTTTTAACTATTTCTTATATTTTCTTGGTTTCCCGCACTTTACTGAAATAATGTACTTTTACATCGGAAACTGTTAATTAATTTTGTGCAATTCGGACCCGATTTTGTTGATATTTTCACATTTTTGTTGTATGCGGGCCCGCAAAAATACGTTCCGGAACTTAGTATGTGTTGCTCGCGCGAGCGTTGAATTTAGACTGGCAACAGGCTACCGGCGCTAATTTGTGAAGCGGCCATGGTTGGATGATCAAGTCTTATTGTTCATAGTTTTGTATTCCTCCGCCAGCAGACTGTTTTGCTGCTGTGTGTCACAAAACTGCTGTCGTAGACACACCCTGCATAGCAGCGTTATGTAAGGCGCTGACGTAACGTTCGCCTGTTGTTAGTTACATAACTTGTTGACTAGTTTTGTGTTTGTCATTAGCTGACCTTGGCACAATTTGTCGGTTGTTGAATCTGTTTTACAAAATATTATTGAATAAATGTCACGTATAACGTCAACAGCAGTGCTGCCACTGTCGCTACTAATGAAACACCTTTTGGTTTACGTTTGTCCCAAATATTCGAAAAAATGTTATCTACTTTATTTAAAAAAAAAAAATACAAATTTCCTTATTACCCCAGGTAGGCCAAAATGCCACGTTACAATACCCCCCTCAATGAGATATTTTATGCCGAAGCATAAAAAGTCTCATTGACACATTCATACTTGCTAAAGGGATCAGCCAGGATATGTCGCCACAACCCCCTGTATGGTTTACAAAAAATATAATCAACTCACCCTTGGTCCGGTGACTGTGACCGCACCTGAATGACAATACTGGACTTCTCTCTCGAGATCCCAACACTGTAGAGTCAGACAGATACTTAACGCCCCTGCTCTGACGCGCTGGCCAGCTCAGGTCCGCCGCCACAGCATCACCCAACTCTGAAACAACAAATCAAATATTAAATAGTGGCCTTATACAACACCATATCCCCAACTGATCTGTTTCCCCCTAGCGGTGCTGGTTTGCGCTAAGAAGCACTGGTTTCGTTTTTTCACTTATTTCTAACATATATATGAATACCTAATAACAACATGATACCCATTTTAAAATTCCATAATCTCATTCTATCTACTTTCTCTTATTAACTTTAAAATCCCAAAATTCAAAATTATTGCCCTGATTCCCATCAGAAATTAAATAAACATTTCTCATTACCATATTACACATTTCTCTTATCCCCAATTTGCATCAAAATATTTAAATTCATAAAATTCTCTTACACTAACAAACACAATACAACATAAGAAAACATAGTACACTCATAATTCACATTGTTATCCTTATCTTAAAATAAACAATTTATATTTAAAACTTACACACTTAACATCATTGAATTTGCATATAAAATCATAAAATTATTTTTTAAACTCACTTTACTGTTATTAATTCGTTTCTCAAATTTTTTTTTTTTCAATCTTCGTTTTCCACATCATTTCATTTATTATTCCATTTCATTAATTTGGGTGATTCTACGTTATTCATTATAATTCACTTTAGCAACTTGGCATTTACTCATAATCTTACCCCTTTTATTACTCTAACGCTCCCTTACAAAATCTTTAACTAGTATGACACCTCTGATGTATTATTTAAAATACAACAATTATTTTTTTTTTTAAATCGTTACCCCCCTGGATAACCGCCCTGCCACACACACTATGACCCCCCTGGACTGTGGCGTCCAGTTGCATCCACAAGGACTGAAATTTTGGAGGAATTTGGCATCTCCGTGTCCTTGCTTCTGCGTTACATTTTAACATTTGAATATCAATATATTCTTGTTTATAATTATGCACCCTTAATGCGGGTCTACCACCTGGCTCTGCTGTCCCTACTCGGACAGAGTGGCAGCCGCTGTTCCATTGTTTGGTGATTCCCCTTAATTTCACCCCCCATCAATTTCTAAATACACCTTGACAACGATAACAGCTATGGCCAGTTATGGTCAGCGCGAAATCGTAATGTGCCCCAACCATAGCTGTTAAAGCTAAACCAATTCCACGGTCAAGGTTCGGTGAGGCCGTGACCGCCCGAAAAGTTGGGGAATCACAAGTATAATATTTCCTTTTAAAATTAAAATTAACAATTTATATTACATGACATTTCTAGTCTTGGTGGTGTTTTAACCTAATACATTTCTTTCTTAACTTTCCCTACCTTGATGTTCATTTACATAACATGCATAACTTGTGTCTAAACAATATTAATAATTTATAATAATAGAATATAAAAATGTCTGTTTATGTATGAAAACTTTAATATTTACAAATACATCCATCATCACTCAGCTAGATAATACTTTTTTAATTGGGTCACATTATAAGTTCCTTTTATTTCTCGAGTTTGCAAATCTACTAAAATATAAGCATTCTCCATTTTCACTTGGCTAACCTCATATGGACCGTCATACAATAGAAGGAATTTCTTAAAATTTCAAAATTATTATTAACATTTATTTTTAACCTTTATGTTATTCCACAAACTAAACTATTTAAGATTTATTTAGTCATTAATTGTTTTTCAATTGAAATTTCATCAAATAATTTAAATATCTCATAAAAATTCAATCATACAACATTAAATCACAATATTTAACCATCTCAAATTATTCACTTCAATTGATTATTAAACACAACATATTTCAATTATTATCAAAATTTACAAAGCATCAATTATTGTCTTCATAATTATTTATGTAAACTGCAAAATATTAATAATATATATACACAAATGAATTCACAAATTATTTACAAATCATTCGTCAAGAACTGTTCAATTGTTTCACACTTCATATGTCCAAATCTGCAAGGTCGTTACCAAAATTTACAATATTTACCAATGTCTATACACTGATATTTTAGTTCAGCCTCCATCGTTATATATATATCTAATGTATTTGTAACATGCATCATTGTTATACACACTCAATTTGTTATTACTATCATTATAATAATCATCCATTACCTTTATTCCATTCATTATGTCATTATAATTGATAGGGTTATTCCCTATTAATATTTCATACAACTTGTCAACATAAGTTATTATTGTCCAGTCTCCATCGGTAAATACATTCATGATCGGGTTAATTACTTTTGTCAGATCATTATATTCATTATTCTTCAAGTATACTTTTAAACTTTCTCTCCATTCGTCATACTTTCGATTCACATTATATAATTCTGTTACTTTATTAACATACCATTCTCCACTTATATCTCTCTCACCACAATACCAAATCATACTTTCAACATCATTATTACAGACAGAGGGTACAACATTATACAACATCAATACGGGACTCTTTCCCTTCTTAAACAACACTTGTGAACACCTTGGTTCAGAAAAATTAATAGGAAAATTTACCCTCTGCCCCACATACTCTATTCTCTCTGACTCATAATAATTTCTCTTTAACTTATATAATTCTATTTCTCTCCCTGCACACAACTCTCTATCTAAATCTCTCTCACTCACATTAGTTAATATCTGATTAATGGTTACATTTAAGTCTTTTCTGACTTTAATTATTTCACGCTCATGTTCCGCTTGTTTATTTTTTAAACTAGCTACATTAATTATAATTGCATCAACTGGTTCACAGTTACTTCTGAATTCATCATTTATATTTTCTTGTACCTCACTTGCTCGTTTGATTTGCTCACACTCATTAATTATACATTGAACATTACAGTACATTTGGTCATTTGGCTTTTTAATTTTATCATTATATTTACTTGTCAATGTGTCAAATTTTTTATTTGTCTCTAGCATTTTCTCTTTTTGTTTTTCGTTAATTATTTTTCTATCGTTTCTCATTTCGTCTTGTACCTTATTTAACACTAGTCAGTTCATCTCTCACTCCAACAATAATCTCACTCATACTTTCCAATCGGCTGTTCATATTTACATCACTCATTCTCAGTTCGCTTCTTATGTTAGCAAATTCGTTATTTATGTCTCCTAACCTTTCGTCTTGTTTGTTAAATTTACTATTTATTTCATTTATCTGTGATTTTAACTCATTCAAACTCATGTTTAGATTATTATTTTCTGACTTCATTTTCTCGTCTTGTTTGTCAAGTTTATTATTTACTACATTTATCTCTGATTTGATCTCAGTTTTCATTCCTGACATCATCTCCATCATCAATGCTAATTGGTTAAATATATTTACCCCCTTGTCTTTACTACTCCCCGCTACTACAGTTTCGTCTACATTTGTTTCAACACTTTAATCAACAAAATCATTGGTTGTTACCATATGATCTTGCGTAATATTTAAAATTGATACTTCTACGCTACTTCCACCTAAGTCTGCGTTCTTACTTCCCTCTGCCATTTTTCGACCTGTTTGTAAATTTTTGTTAACTCAATTTACAAAGTCCCTGTTCGGGCGCCATTGAAGCTCTACGAACTTTAATCAAATTTTATTAATGTTTAAATATAGATAGTTAACTACTTTTCCAGGGTCTCGTCAGGTGTACTCATTAGCAGAGAGAAACAGGTGAACGCAAATGACCAACACTTTTGGTTAACGAACACTTTTTATTTTATGCTACTGACTCCCATCTCGTCAACTTCTTTCATACTATAATTTGAACATGAATATATTTGACCACGAGGCTCAATTAATAGAACAACTCATACTTAATTAATTATTAACTACAAAATGAACTTAATTACTATACAAATAGTTACGCAACCAGCACTTCTTAAATATAGATTCTTTACATTCACTCAAACACACACTTTCATGCAGTACATTTTTTTTATTTATATTCCCCTTTTGAGCTCATTTTATAGTAAAAAACGTTTCTTTCAATGACAAATTTGAATTGTGTTTGAATTTATTTATGCCTGGTTGAAAAATTATATTATGCTTCGTTCTGTTACTTATCTGTTTCCAACCGGTGAGTCCATTTTACTGCGCACTTTTAACTATTTCTTATATTTTCTTGGTTTCCCGCACTTTACTGAAATAATGTACTTTTACATCGGAAACTGTTAATTAATTTTGTGCAATTCGGACCCGATTTTGTTGATATTTTCACATTTTTGTTGTATGCGGGCCCGCAAAAATACGTTCCGGAACTTAGTATGTGTTGCTCGCGCGAGCGTTGAATTTAGACTGGCAACAGGCTACCGGCACTAATTTGTGAAGCGGCCGTGGTTGGATGATCAAGTCTTATTGTTCATAGTTTTGTATTCCTCCGCCAGCAGACTGTTTTGCTGCTGTGTGTCACAAAACTGCTGTCGTAGACACACCCTGCATAGCAGCGTTATGTAAGGCACTGACGTAACGTTCGCCTGTTGTTAGTTACATAACTTGTTGACTGGTTTTGTGTTTGTCATTAGCTGACCTTGGCACAATTTGTCGGTTGTTGAATCTGTTTTACAAAATATTGAATAAATGTCACGTATAACGTCAACAGCAGTGCTGCCACTGTCGCTACTAATAAAACACTTTTGGTTTACGTTTGTCCCAAATATTCGAAAAAAGTTATCTACTTTATTTAAATAAAAAAAATACAAATTTCCTTATTACCCCAGGTAGGCCAAAATGCCACGTTACATGATGTTCCTATAAATTTTGTGGGAATAAGATGAAAAATGTTAACAGTATGAGTATCACAGGTTTGGTTGCCTGTAATGAAAGGAAAATCTTTTCGTGTTCAGAAGGTATTAAAAAAAATGACAGTGGCATCTGGTAACTTGCAAGCATTGTGTGGTACAAACCAGGGGTGCAGAAAATGTTCAGACCCCTGAAATTTCCCACGAACACAATTTTCTTGGTAGGAAATTTCCCCAAAACTAACGCGAATTTTTATTATGTTTTACCAACCAATTTATTGTATGTTATGAATGATAAAAAGATAAGTAATAAACATACAGGTTGCAGACACTTAATTTACTCAAAAAATGGTGTGAAGTTATTTATTCATTACAAATATAAATACACCAAATTTAATTATTTCCACCTACCTTATATAATTGTTTTTTCTCGGGCCAAGATCCGGTCACACGAACGTAGGATGCAAGCATGGTTTACGGGTTATGTAAATCACTTACGCAACTCATTTTTGAAGAGAATTAAATTAAAATTTTCTTTATTAAACTTTTAAACCTTCATGTCAACTATTTCTCAAAATTTGAAAAAAAATGAAATACATACATAATATTTTTCTGTGATTCACTTCATGGCTACGACAATGCAATTATAATCTTATTCTAGCATCTTACCTTATTTTAAAATACAGACAGCCCAGCCTGCTAGCGTTCACACATTCACACTAATTTACATAAAACCCCCTTTTGAATTAATTATAAAAGTTTGTATTAGGCATGGTGCAATACCCTTGCCGGTAACTAGGGTATCTCTGAAGTAGTGGCGATTCACTTACGAAATTTGTGTTATAAGTCCGAAAAAGTTTATAACTTCCTTCTCTGCCGATGAACTTCAACCGCCTTCACATTTTTTCTAACAAACGCACTTTTTACTTGAAACTCAAATTTTGAAAGAGCCCCTTGGGGCAGATACCTGGCCAGGTACGCTTCGGTGAGAGAACTGGGGAGAGCGTCTCTAAGCTCACTCTCAACTAGATTGCGGTCTCACAAGGCGGAAAGCAATGCCTTCTATTTAATCGTCACTTCTGTGGCACATTCAACACACGTGGTTTTTTGTGTGTTTGACGTGGATGACATTCGGCAAGCACTGGTTGACGTCACAGAAAAGGTTGGGCTTAGTTTTATTTCCTCCAGCCCCGACCGCGTGGCGAACAAAGATTCTTCTCTAAGCCATCTTGTGTCCAACAACTCCGCGTCGGTCTGCGCACATGCTGGTGTAGTGCGTTTGGGCGTAGACGCCACACAAACGTACAGTTCTTAGAATCGACGTCCGGCACATTCTTTTGCAAATATCTCACAACTGTTACTGCGTACTGATTCTTTGTTCGTACAATGCTTTTATTCACCACGTGGCCGTATACACAGATGGAAATTAAATTTCAAATATTTTAATAAAATGAACCCACATTTAATAAAATAAAAAATCCTTCTATTGACCCGTTACAATACCCCCCCAATGAGATATCTTCTGCCGAAACAGAAGAAATCTCATTGCTAAAACCCCTAAGAGGACTGGTGAGGATATGGTGCCAACAACCCCCTTTAGCTCTTATACTTCATGGGTAAACAACCCCCCTGGCTCGGCGACTATGGCCGCATCTGAACGAGATTACTGGACTTCTCTGTACGAGATCCCAACACCATAAAATTGAACAGACACGCACCACAGCGCACCTCCCCTTCTATCATGCCACCCCAAAATCCAAACCCCTGGTCTTATATCATGCCAGGTCCTCAACCGATATGTTCCCCCTTATCATGCACACTGGGCTGCCTTTAGCAGTTACTGGGCTCGCACACACACTTATTGCTCCTATCAAATCTTCTCAAATTAGGAGTTTCCTTTAAATTGAAACCAAATCTATATTACCATTAATCTCAAAATCAAAATACAAATCTTTTGTCTGAATTGAATAATTCTCTTCATTATTATTGATAATTAGAAAATAAATAAGCATTTATTAAAAATATTAACTTCCTTATCCTAACATGAGATTAGACATATATCCTAAACAATACAATTCAATAAAAAACACGATTAATACACACAAACAATAATATGATCAAAATTCAAAACACCAATTAGATGGGCAGGCACAAAAATTCAACAATTTTTTTTTTTTTTTTTTTTCAAAAAAAAATTTAAATTTATTAAAATATATTTTTTCTCAATATTAAAATTATTTAAATTAATTTAAATTAATTAAGAAACCAAATTGGCATCACTTCATTGCCAAAACGGGTCTAGTATAGAACATCACCCATCAGCTGATCAAACTGGGTCAAGTCAACAACAACCTTGACCTACATAAGTTACATAAAAAAATACCTTGAACATCTTTAAAATTCTATCTTTAAACACCAAAACATAATAAAATAAGACATTTAAAAAATAACAAAATATTATTATAATTAACAATAAAATTGATATTTAAATTAATCCAAAATTACACAGTTTACCACTATACTTTATTCTCAAATTCTATTAAAATTGCCACTTGTTTCAATCAAAATTTTCCATTTTTACTATAACTCTCTTTATTTTACTATTCTCAATCTCCATTAAGTTGGGTGATTTAATTATTGATACTAACTTGATTTACAACTTGATATGTATACATTTATAATCTTTCTCCCTCTGACTCTAATACCACTAACAGCTTTAACTAAACATGACACCCATCTCTATCAAAAACATCTATCAAACAATCTCTAAACCCAACTTACTACTAAACTCAATTCGCATCACTTCTACCCTTATATAAAAAAAATACTTTCTAACCCTTTGTACTTAGGATGTGTGTTCCCCCCCCCAAAGCTCATTCCCTTATTTTGGTCCCTGGATTCTACCTAAGGCAACCCCTTCCTGCGCTAAATGGTCCCTTCCCGTCCCAACCCTTTTGTTGCGGAATCCTACACTACACTATCCCCTCTTACAAAATTCCCATCAACTATAATTACCATTCTCATTACATCACTTCAATTACAACAAAATATCATCATTTACTTATTACATCAATATATCAATCATTACTCTACATATATTCCCCATATCTACTGTGTCACTATCAATACTTCTCAAACTGTACATTACATTATTCACAACAATCTTATTCATCTCTGTTACCACTTTAAAATCAACTTGGACTGATCTACATGTCCCTACAAAATATTAATCACCCAAAATCTATCTTTTACTATCTTTCACAAATCATTTAAAATTCTTAAATATATCAATTCAGTCCATCATTTAAAATAAAATCTTTAACACATTGAAATCACAATATTTAAACATTAGTTACCCTGGAAATTAGCAAACAATTTATAAGTGACATTCTACAGCGGATCAGCTGATTTTCTTAGCAAGGTGAATGACCTTACTACAAACACATTTCAAAATCATACAAATTACATGAAATACATATTTTTATCAATCCTTATCTCTAACAATAAAATAATACATTTATAAAACAGAATAAACACAGTATACTGAACATATGAACACCTATTTATCAAAGCGTAATACAAGCATTTAATTAGTGCAAAATGAGTTATCATCTTTAAGTTATAAAATTTAAATTCGTTACTCACCTGGGCAACCCCCCAACCACACACACTATTGTTTTTTCTGTTGGACTGTAGCGTCCATTGGCCTACACAAGGACGGCATAGTTGGAGGAATTGAACATCTCCTTGTCCTTGCTTCGGCGTTACATTTGAACGGTTTAGATATCAACATATCTTTGTTATATAGTTACCCGCCCTTAATGCGGGTCTACCACCTTTCTTTGCTGTCCCTACTCGGACAGAGTGGCAGCCGCTGTTCCATAGTTTCCGGGATTTCCCCTAGTTTCACCCCCCAATAATTTCTAATATAAACCAATTTCAAGTCAGCTATGGTCAAGGGACTTAAATTATGGCCATAGCTGACCGCTAGCCAAAACCACGATTAGTGCTGGTAAGGCAGTAATCACCCGAAAAGTCGGGGAAATCATCTTTACCTTCAGGCATGTTACACTCGTCATTAACTGCACGGCACGAAAGTCTATCAAGGTACAATATGAAATTGTACATAAAAAAAGTGTGCCGTGCATTTTCGCCCTTTCGGCCTCCGATGGAGGTAATACTCTCTATTACCCCCAACACTTTCCGCTATCTACTGTGGCACATGCCACCACAGCAGTAGCCCACTAATAACTAAATTAAAACTTTATATAAAACATTATAATGTGAAATTTTCATTAACTCTTTTATCCATCATCATTTAAATCATTCATCACTTTCTACAACTAGATTCTTTAAAATTTTCAAATTGATTATTAACATGGATTTTACATCACCTTTCAGTTATTATTATTGTTTAATTATAGTTTCTATTTAATACAATTATCTCAACTTATTTTAATTATTTTACTCTTGTACAATTGGTATTATAAATGTTATACTTACAGTACTTTATTCACCTACTGACATAAACACAAAATATACACTCCACCCACACCAATACTTCCACGTAACCTCTGAAACATTTAACAACAGTGTTATTTCATATCAAATAATTTAACATTTACCCATTATTTCTTACCTATCAAATTCACATCTCATAGAATAATTCAAGCTCATTAGAAAAAATTCAATTATACAACATTTAAATTGATCAAAAATATTTAAACATTTCAAATTATTTTAATTAAATTAATTATTGAAAATACAACAATGTTAATTACTCTCACCAATTACAATAATTACAATCTATTTATTATCTTCTTCAAAATTATTTTTGTTATTTATTTAGACTGCAAAATATTATTATTATTATCACAACAATTACCTACATACACCTTGTTTACCTAACATTTTACAATACACACAATTAATTTCACTAAAAATTTATTTACAATTCTTCATCATTAATTATTCAAACTTATCACACTTCATTGTCCAAGGTTGCGAGGTCTGAACCATAAAACAAAATATTTAAAATTGTCCATTTATTGCTTTATTGTTTAGCCTCCATCGTCAAAAATTAGTCTTGGTTTCAAATAACAGTTTTCAATTTTATTTACACTCCACATATGGCTATCTTGTGTGCAATAACCACAAAATTTTAATTCATTTATTTTACCACAATAATCATAAACCACGTCAACATTATTTATTTCTGTCCAGTCTCCATTAGTAGTTATATTCATTATCAAGTCAGTTATTTTCTCATTCATTACTACATAAGGTAAACTATTATTACTTAAACATGTATCATCAAAATAATTCTCATTCTCTATTTTAACAGGTAAGTATTTCATATCATTTAATATCTCTTTCAACTCATTATAATTTCTCTTTAATTTATACAATTCTGTCTCTTTAACCACACACAATTCTCTATCTAAATCTCTCTCATTATAACACCATCTCACACTTTCAACACCATCCACACAGAGGGTACTAACTTATACAAAAAAGGGAAACAACTCAAATCTTCCACTAATAAGGGTCTCTTGCCCTTCAATAATAACACTTGTGAACACTCTGGTTCATCACAAATAAGGGGACAATTTACCCTCTGCCCTACACATTCAGCTACACTTTCTTTCCATTCTTTTTCTAATTCATCGACACTAATTACTACTCCATTACAACTCATTACTCTCTCTTACTATCTCATTATCTATTTTCAACGTATCACTCTCTGATACCACCTCTTCAATTACATTACCATTTTCAATATCATTGTTATCATTTGTTACCTTATTCTCTAATACCACATTTTTAATTATATTCTCATTTTCAACATTATTTTTCTCACTAGTTACTTGTTTATTATCATTATTATTTTTACTTTTACTCTGTTCTCCTACTGACTCTACTATTCTCTCAATATCTCGTTTCAATTCGTTACAACTATTTTCACATTTCGTTTTTACCTCATTAATGTCACATTTAAGTACATCAAATTGGTTATTCTGTACTTCGAATTTGGCATCAAAACTACTTTGTACTTCCTTAAATTTAATACTTTGTTGCTCCAAAATTAATTGCAACATATTCATGACTTTCTCATTACTGTCTACCTCTTGTTTATTTCGGATAGGTGTTGACGGACTTTCTATTTTATCGTCAGTGAAGCTGACTTCATCGTTATTATCTGCCATTTTTTGTATTGTAAATTTACTAATTTTCTTAATTTACGTATACTGCTCTTAGACTTACGTACCTTACATAATTGTTACGTACCGTTATTTAACCTTCAAACCATACTTGCATCTTATTTGTAGGTGTGGTTTTTACATTAAATTTTGATATATAAAAACGGTCCCTTTCGGCTGCGCCAACTGTGAAGTTATTTATTCATTACAAATATAAATACACCAAATTTATTTATTTCCACCTACCTTATATAATTGTTTTTTCTCGGGCCAAGATCCGGTCACACGAATGTAGGATGCAAGCATGGTTTACGGGTTATGTAAATCACTTACGCAACTCATTTTTGAAGAGAATTAAATTAAAATTTTCTTTATTAAACTTTTAAACCTTCATGTCAACTATTTCTCAAAATTTGAAAAAATGAAATACATACATAATATTTTTCTGTGATTCACTTCATGGCTATGACAATGCAATTATAATCTTATTCTAGCATCTTACCTTATTTTAAAATACAGACAGCCCAGCCTGCTAGCGTTCACACATTCACACTAATTTACATAAAACCCCCTTTTGAATTAATTATAAAAGTTTGTATTAGGCATGGTGCAATACCCTTGCCGGTAACTAGGGTATCTCTGAAGTAGTGGCGATTCACTTATGAAATTTGTGTTATAAGTCCGAAAAAGTTTATAACTTCCTTCTCTGCCGATGAACTTCAACCGCCTTCACATTTTTTCTAACAAACGCACTTTTTACTTGAAACTCATAAATTTTGAAAGAGCCCCTTGGGGCAGATACCTGGCCAGGTACGCTTCGGTGAGAGAACTGGGGAGAGCATCTCTAAGCTCACTCTCAACTAGATTGCAGTCTCACAAGGCGGAAAGCAATGCCTTCTATTTAATCGTCACTTCTGTGGCACATTCAACACACGTGGTTTTTTGTGTGTTTGACGTGGATGACATTCGGCAAGCACTGGTTGACGTCACAGAAAAGGTTGGGCTTAGTTTTATTTCCTCCAGCCCCGACCGCGTGGCGAACAAAGATTCTTCTCTAAGCCATCTTGTGTCCAACAACTCCGCGTCGGTCTGCGCACATGCTGGTGTAGTGCATTTGGGCGTAGACACCACACAAACGTACAGTTCTTAGAATCGACGTCCGGCACATTCTTTTGCAAATATCTCACAACTGTTACTGCGTACTGATTCTTTGTTCGTACAGTGCTTTTATTCACCACGTGGCCGTATACACAGATGGAAATTAAATTTCAAATATTTTAATAAAATGAACCCACATTTAATAAAATAAAAAATCCTTCTATTTGACCCGTTACAATGGTCTTATGAGATGATACGAGACACACCCACGCACAGACTGGTAACAACAATGCGCCTTATTGCTCCGTCCCTTCCTTGTTGCAACTTGATTCTATGAGTCATTGCTCACGAGGAATGATGTTGCTATCTTTGTTCTCATTAGGATGAATGTTTCTTTTCAAAACTTATTTTAAAGATTAATTATTCTAGTTAATAATTGTAAAAATGATGTGAATACAACCATCAGTTGATATTTTCGTCGTGATTTCTATTTTTTGTCACTGATAAAAATTTCCCCAGGCAGCCCAAATTTCCCCCGAACCACATTCACACGTTCGAACATATTCTGCACCCCTGGTACAAACTGACTATTAGAGTAGTCGTGGCAAAGGAAGGCTTTAATAGCAGATGGGAGTTGCTGTGCAGACTATTGAATAAGAAATTATGGAAAGAATCTGAATAATGAATAATGAAACATCTGAATAAATGTATACCATTGTATGTGTTCTTTGCTCATTTGTTGTCATAACAAAGGCAAAAGATGTCACAGAAGTACTGCGCACCAACTTTTGTAAACATTCGGTTAAACTTGGCCAGTAGCTACAAGCTTTGGCAGCACATAAAGCAGTTACGGAGGTTACAGAGGGGATAACCATTCAACCAATTGAGGGTTAGTTTTACATCACTTACCTAAAGTTTTGTGCTACATCTGAAACAGCACATCACGTCTCCATGAGACAAAGTAGTGACACCATAGTTGTGTCTACAAACAACAAGTGTGTAGTTTGACATTCATAGGGAGTGATTACTTCCCTATGTATACCAGCCTCTACTAAATAGTGGCTGAAAATTTTTGTTACACATGATTTTGTCACTGGTCACATTGAGCAGTGTCGATAATCTGCTTTGGTGATATTCAAAAATCCAAACGTGCACATGGAAAAAATGTAATTTAAAAATACCACAACAGTGGTAAACTTTAGTACGAGGGTCATTCAAATATAAACCAGATTTTTTTTACACAGATTTATTGGTGACAGGTAAAATTACAAAAAAAAATCTTATTTTTCTACATAATCCTTCAACAGAAATACATTTTCTCCATCGGATAGGTAGCTTCTTGATCCCCTCATCAAAAAAATAAGACAAGTGCTCCAACAGCCAATTGCACAAATCGTCTGCATCGTTGTTGAATTTTTCCCCTCCTAACGTTTCCTTCAGCACACCAAACATGTGGAAGTCATACGGAGATAAGTCTGGACTGTAAGGAGAGTGTTCAAGAGGTGTCCAGTGAATTTCAATAAGTTTATTGCAAGTTTGAGCTGCACTATGCGGCCTTGCGTGAGAAGCAGAATGTCACGAATTGGTTGCTGGGATCGTTTGTTGCGAGAAGCAGCCCTGATGTCATCCAGCTGCTGGCAGTAATATGCCGCATTCACCATCTTTCGATCGTGAAGGAAATCAATCAGCAACATAGCCCTTGAGTCCCAAAACACAGTTGCCAGAACTTTCCCTGCTGACAGGCGAGTTTTGGCCTTGACTAGCGCCCCCTCTCCACTGCATCATGACCACTTCAAAATTTGTTGGCCCAATCAAACACTTGTATTCTTGATAGAGTAGTGTCTCCAAACTGTGCCTGGAGTCTGGTCAAAATCTCAGCTGATTTGACACCTTTATTGGCAAAAAATCAGATAATTACCCGTTGCGCAACAGACGAAGGTACCTTGTGCTCAGACATTGTGCTACTGACACGGGAACGTGTTCTGCTGGCGTGGCTGGGCGTTCCCTCACCTCCACACATCCCCACCTAACTACCTCAAGCGCCCCACCTCACTCACTCCACTTCCTGAGTCCACACATAAAAAATCCGGTTTATATTTGAATGACCCTCGTATGCCAGTAAATTGGTAACATTCAATCCAAGTTTGTTGTAATTATGTTTTTGGTCCAGTTTAGTCCAGAGAAGTAGCTTATCTGGCCATCGAGAAAATGAGCATACATCAAGTTTTATCACATCCAGGAAATAATGCCATGAATACTGGAGACTAATAAATTACCATTGTAATGTAGTGTTTACGGGGTAGAAGAGTCATCAGGATTTTCTTCAGATGAGTGAGAACAGAAGCAATAATTTTAAAATTTTTGAAAAGAGCATCTACTGCCACAAAGCTGGACAGCAGTTAATGGTGATAATTAGAGACCGGATTATATGCAACATAAAAAGGCTGAAATATGCATGAAAAATGCTTAAAATATGCAAGTAAAGTGTGAAAATATGCAAAAATATTACATCAACAATCTTTATTTTTTAACAATCTTTGTGTTTATAAATGTTTACAATCATGTATTTCTCTAAATTTTCAACAGTCTTTATTTTTAACAATCTTTGTTTTTATAAATGTTCATAATCAGGTATTTTTCTAAATTTTCTGTTGTAAGGTTGTGCCTTCTATCAGTCAAAATATTTTTATAATTTGAAAATGAACGTTCCACGTCCACCGAGGTTACCGGGCAGTACTTGAACTTAGGTGCTACATTAGCGCATATTGTCTCAGGTAAAAGTTCACCCATGCCATTAATAAAACTATTTATTTGACATAAAGGTTTGAAGCCGGGGTTGTTGTGTAAAATGTTTTCAAACTTTTCTTTAAGTTTATGCGGGAATATCTCTGACAATTCGGAGTTCAATTGACGGATTTTGCTCATCAACTGAATGGATTCATTCAACGTCAAACCATGAGATTCAAGCTTTTTAATACTCTCCGGTATGTGGGAAAATGGGTGCTAATCATAGCAATGGTTTTTTTAATAGAAGAGTCTTCAAATGCTTCCCTTGCACTGACGAACTATCATACAATCTGCGCTGTCGAAGTCATTTACTACACCTTTAATGGCATCGAAATGTTGATTGTAGAACAGTACAGCTTCAATCCACGTTCCCCATCGAGTTACCACTGGTTCAGGTGGTAAAGGCACAGTAGGAAGTTTTCTTTATAGGCCTTAATGCGAGCAGGTAACTTGAGGAATACTTTCTTTGTTGACGAAATCAATTTATTTACTTTTCCAAACGTGCATCGTACTTCTTCGGCGAGTCGATGGACTCCGTGAGCAAAGCAGGTGATGTGAATCAAATTAGGATAAAATACCTGGAGGGCTTTAGCTGCCTTAATCATATAGGGTGCAGCATCTGAGAGAAATATGTACACTCTTTCATCTACAGAAGGATCAGGAAATATTTTTTTAATACCCTCATTCACAAATCTGGCGATGGTAGAATGATTTGTCTTTTCAAGTTCTTTGCAGCCTACCAAATAAGAAGAAGGCTCAAGTTCCAATTCCCTGATGATCAGATTCGCAATATAACGGCCACAACTGTCTGTAGTTTTGTCAGCTGAAATCCATATAATGCTATCATTAAGGTCATTCCGTATTTTGTCCAAGACATGTTGGTAAATTGTTGGTATATAATTTTTACATAATGTTGATTCATCTGGTACATTTTGATTCAAACAATATTTTCCTAGAAAACGTCTGAAGGTAGGATTTGAAAGTTTGTAAACCGGAATGTTACTTGCAAGGAATGCTTCACATAAATCCATGCAAAACTCATTTTTTTGTTTGTCTTTAGAAGTAGAGACACTGGTACTTGCCTGTGTTAAAAGTTGTTGTCGCGGACCTTTGTTGTTCAACGCTGCGATATGATGACTTGTCTTAACATGCTGGTCTGTTTGAAATTTTTTCGTGCATGAAACACTTTTCTCGCATACTTGACAATATAAAATGTTTCCGTCATAAGTAAATATTCCAGGATAGTCTACTATCCACGTTGAGACACTTTTTTTCACCGGAGGCATCGTACACTTTAAAATTGGCACAAATATAAGAAAGACGATCGAACTAACATAAAACATGCGTAGCCTAGCCAGTTAATCTCGAAACTAACGTAAAACGTGCAGAGCCTAGCAAGTTATAATCAACAATAACGCACGCATTTTGTTTTGACTGTCGTGTCGGAGTAGTGCGGTAGGCATGTCGCCCGTCCTTGTCTTACGCGGGTCTGTCACTGTGTTTAATTGTATAGACAAAAGATGCGCGGCTGCTAAGAGCGGTAGAGGGCTCGCTCATACGAGCCATGCGTTTCATTGTTTAGGTCGGCTACAACTATTAAGATCTGTAAAAAAACGCAAATATGCCCCATCAGCAGGTTTTCAGTAAAATATGCTAAAACCTGTAAAAATAGCCAAAATATGCAAATGCATATCCAAATATGCATTTGCATATAATCCGGTCTCTAGTGATAATGAAGTAACGATATCCACCATACCTTCGCATACACCAGTAAATTCAACACACTGAAATAGCAGTGTTGGAATTTGTTAGAAAAGTATCTTCAGTGCACTTCTACCCAACTTTTGGTACTAAGCAGAATAACAGACATAGGACTAAAATATACACCTTAAATCTTGTTCAAACAAAAATTATAGAACTTTTTGTAATAAGGAATAAGGATTTATGATTTAATAGTGAATCAAATTCTTACAGAATTTTTAATAAAATAAAATGATCAGCCAGTTGCACATCATTAAGTTCATCAAAGCGTTTTGTTATATGTAATAATTATTAGAGTACATTTTATTTTAATATCTTCAAATAAATACGCTATTCGAACAAACCTCTGAAGATACAGAATAATTTCTGTGAAACAGGGGTCAGGTGAAAATAAACCTACTTGCAGTATATTTATTTGAAGATATCATATAGGAGACCTGCAGGAAACTCAACGAGTTACTTACAAAGGAATACTTTTATTTTAAATACAGTGAAAATGATATTTTTTCTAGTGTAACGCTGCATTTCCTCAAGTTTCTTTTGTGTTTATACTTAAAGTTGTGATTTTTGAATATCTGAAGATCTCAGTTGGTTTGAACACCAAATTATCTGTCCTGTTGTAGTTATAATAAACAGTCTATATTAATCTTCTATGTTCATGTACATGCCACACTAAGTAGATAAAATATAATGGATAGAAATAGGATGCTGTAATATAAATAGATAGAACATGTGTATATATGTTCATGTACATGCCACTTGTGGGCTTCATAACTGTTGTAGTGTATTGTCATTAATATACAGTCAACTCCCGATTTTCCGGGATCGAGTCAACCGGGTTGCGGATCAACCGGGAAAATATATGATTTAAAACAATTGTATTTTAGCAAAAATGTTGATACATACTACGCTTATAATGATTTTAATTTATTACAGTATTCTTAAGCCTATTATTTTCAGTGTAGTACTGTAGCAAATAAACCACTAGTTGTATTATTATAAGCAAATGACAGTCTGTTTAATGTGTTACGATACAATTGACGGCCTCTTAACACTGTGTGCGTGCGCGATTAGAAGACGCAACGCACTGCATAAAATCGCACGGCTCATCTTTGTACGAACTGGCTTTAGGCGCAGAGTGTAGCGGCATGTGCCGAGTTTGACCTTGACAGTCCAGTCAGTCATTCTTTGCATTGTGACTCGATTGTTTTATTGATTCAGAAATAACTAGAGATTATAGAAACATTTGAGAAGGGCCAAACTGTTAAATCGTTAAAGGACGAATATGGAATTGATGATCAAATGGTTCGTGATTTGGTTAAGAAAAGGGTGGAACTTTTAAAATTTGCGTGTTCTTCTGACTCATCATCTGGCAGGAAGAAACGGAAAACTATGAAGAAGTCGACGTACGAAGACTTGGACCGAGCTACTCAATAATCAACGAGTACAAGGGAATCCTGTAAATGGACGAATATGCGCCGAAAAAGCTAAGCTTTTTCTGAAGCTTTAGGGCTAGAAGAAAATTTTGACGTATCATCTGGCTGGCTGACACATTTGAAACAACGTCATGGCATAAGAGAGTTGGAAATTCGCTGATAAAAATTGAGTGGCAATCAAACGGCAGCAGAACAGTTTTGCAAAGACTTTAATCGGGGTTATTTTGGAAGTGCTTACTG
Organism: Magicicada septendecula; assembly: GCA_034769895.1. Lineage (NCBI taxonomy): Eukaryota > Metazoa > Arthropoda > Insecta > Hemiptera > Cicadidae > Magicicada > Magicicada septendecula. Next base: position 23,725,597 of record CM068376.1, read on the forward strand.
ACGAAAACTTTAGCGTCTTAAAATGAAAAAAGTGCGCTGGGACACAAAGTTAGTAAGGAACGAATAACGGTAATGTGTTGCTCTAACGCGACTGGGTCGTAAAATAAGGTCGTCTATTTAAAGAAAACAGCAAGTGCTAGGAAGCAAAAATTATTAACAGATTATTTTCAGCATGTATAAACACTGACTCTGTACATTTTGTTCTGCTTGTAAATATATAGTGGAACCTCGATAACGCGAATCTCAAGGGGATTATAAAAATTCGTGTAATCGAGGGATTCGTCAAAGCGAAGTTCGTGTTATCAAGGTTAAAATACTAAAAGTTCGCATTATCAAGGTCCGTCATTGCACTCTATAAACCTCTATAACACGAATGTTTTGAGTCCAACCTCAGTAACACTAATTGCTTTAGATGCAATACTGTAATAGTACAGTACTGTACTAACTCACTACGGTAGGTCAGTAAAAAAACAATACGTACAATATTTGGCAAAAGTACTGTATTTATTTATTTATGAACTAGACTACAAAATAATTACAATAATAAAAAAACTGAGTACAGTACATACTATAAAGTAGCTAACTATAATACGTAGCTAAACACGTATTATATATATGAGTTATGTAAATACGTAGCTAATGAATTGATTCATTTTCATTTTTTTTTAAAGGTCACATATACAGTACTTATAATGTAGACTCAAGAAAAAAACTAACTGTAGGCATATGTTATAGGCCTAACAAAAAAAATAGCATAATAAAATCGAAACTTAAAACCTAACAATATTAAAATGACAAATTACTGTACAAACAATGTAAAATACCTTGTAAACTTATTTGCTTAATTTTGTCCTGCAGTGTTCTTTGAACCTGTACCGCCTAAACACTGATTACCAAAAAAAGTCATTAATTTTTTATTGTTTACCTTTATTTATTAGGCCTATAAGATCCAAAGCGCAGTCCAGTTCAGTAAGTGATTTCACAACACTATCACTCAAAGCAGATTTTTTAAGAAATAAACACTTCAATAGCTTTTCGGGCATCCTTTACTGTTGGGTCAGGTCGATCACTTTCAGTCTCTTCTTCTTCTTTCGGATCTGCATCAGGGTCTGCTGATACTGAATCAAGGATATCAGCTTCTGTGAGCTCTCCACATACTGCAACATCATCGTCAAAGCTTACAAATTCTTCAAACTCCATCCTCTGTAGGTCTAGTGCTTCACAGTTTGCCAGTTTGTTGGAACATCTGTGACATCTTCCTTCTTGTTCCTCAGATATTTTGAAGCTGCTCTTTTTGAAACAATTTGTAATTGTATTTTCAGTTACATTGTTCCACACTTTTGTTATCATCCACATGGCATCAAGCACATTAATTTTTGTTGGTGTGTTCTGTTCCATGTCACTAAGAAACTGGCGAACAACCTCCTTCCTGTAATTTTGTATGATTCCTTGGTCAAGTGGTTGCAGCTTACAAGTAGTGTTTGGTGGCAGGAACTTGATCATGATGTTAGTCAGCTTAGGAATGTCCCCGTGAGCCGTACAGTTGTCGATGAACAGCAAAATATTTTTCTTTTTCTTTTTCATTTCTTTGTCGATGTCTGTAAGCCAAGTATGAAAAGTATCACCGTTCATCCATGCCTTTTTGTTTGCAACGTAACCTGTTGGGAAGCTTGCCACATTTTTGAAACACCTTGGTTTTTTAGTTTTTCCAATAACTAAAGGCTTAAGTTTGTGTGTTCCTGTACAATTCACACAGAGCAAAACTGTAATGCGCTCTTTGCTGTGTTTTCCACCACTGCAGAGATCACCTTTGAATGTTAAGGTTTTATCGGGCAAACATTTATAAAAAAGGCCAGTCTCATCCGCATTGTAAATGTCTTCTGGTTGGTAATCTCCTACCAGATCTGAAATTTGTTCTTTCCACTCAACACAAACAGCATCATCAACACCTTTCGCCACATACTTTTTTAAAAACTATTTCGTTCCTTTTCTTAAAATTTTGCAGCCAGCCATTACTAGCATGAAAATTTGCATGTCCCAAGCTTACTGCGAACTGTTGAGCCTTTTCCTGAAGAACAGGACCACCGATAGGCACGTTTTTGTCACGACACTGTTTTAGCCACATCAGAACGCATTTTTCTATATCCTGAAATTCACCCGTCTTTGCCCTTTTACACACTTTAGAAAGTCCACTTTCCTCTTCATACCTATCTTTATGTTTGATTATTGTGGCCAGTGTACTCTGTGGAATATCAAACTCCTTAGCAATGTCTACTTTCTTCTTTGTCGGATTCTCTTCTATAGCTTTCAGCACCTTCCGTTTAAATTCTACAGTCAGTGGACTGCACTTACGTTTACCTGACATCATACCGAATTAACATACGCCTTACGGTTACCCAAATCGACACGCGTTACGTTTACAAAAATTGACACAGTGATAGCGAGAGCATAACTGATCGCAGCTTGTGACGGGTGTAGTCTACAACAAGTGCAGATTTTTGCATGTCGAGACGTGTGTCTGAGTCATTGTCCTGCTTCATAACATTCGGCTTACTGAGGTTACTGCCGTGGGTAATTCGTCTTATAGAGGTCAAATTCGTGCTATAGATGTTTCGTTGAGTAAAAATTCGTGTTAATAATTTAAATCTCAAATCAACGAAAATTCAGCTTATCAAGGTTTTTATCTAAGGAATTTTGTGTTATAGAGGTATTTTTAACATTGAGTGTTATGGGACATTCAAGGGGATTGAAAAAAATTCGTGTTATCAAGGAATTCATGTTATTGAGGTTTGTGGTATCGACGTTCCACTGTACTATTTTACTATTCTTTTATGAATAGTAATGTTACTATTCATAAAAGAATATCCTAATAGTATGTTATTAAAAGATCCTAATAGTATGTTATTAAATTGTTAAAATACTATTTTAATTGACAAAGACGTGATTTGACTAATTTTTATTGTGTAATAAAAGGTATGTACCACTTTATTATATGCACAGATTTTATTTTTAGCTAAGACCTTCATTTAAGCACTAGGTTACAATTTTTGCTTTAACCGGGATTTTGACTTATCCGTGGATCACCCTGCCGATGATTATCCCGGATAATCGGGAGTTGACTGTATTACACACTTTGTCGTTAGAGAGATTGATATAATTCTTACACTGTTATACATGGTAAATGTAAAGCACGTGCACGTATTTGTGTGTAAAACTGTGCCAACTCTAATATCATCCTTTTGTTTACAGTCTTCCATTGAGGTTTTGGGTAAACTTCATCAAAAACCCTGACTTCATTTTCGACATAAACAAAACAACACCTGTTGACTCTTGTCTGTCAGTAATTGCACAAACGTTTATGGATGCGTGTTCGACAACAGATCACCGTCTTGGAAAGGACTCTCCATCAAACAAATTATTATTTGCAAAAGACATACCTCATTATCGTGAAATGGTGGCTAGGTTTTATTGTGACATAGCGTTACTTCCGCAGATCACCGATCAGGAGCTGAGTACAGCCATGCAGCATTTATCTATTTCTCAGGCGGGACATTTCCATACTGTTTCTGCACTCAAAGAACTTTACATTTATGTCACAAAATATAGTGAACAGGTAAGTTTTACAATATCAGATGAATTTGTGTGTGTGTGTGTGTGTTTAAAAATTTTGGAAATTCTTTTATGAGGTGTGCAAAGAAATGTTTTTTAAGTAAAAGAACGCATTTCGAATTTAATAAAATTTTGATTTTTTACACCCTGAAACCGAAGGTAAGTTTTTTTACATTATTAGTTGTTAAAATTATTGTTTTGAAATCTTATGTTAACATTTACGTTTAATTTTAAACGTAAGTGAACATACAGTATATAGCACATGCTGTTAGCCACAATAGTAACAGCATATAGCATGTCAATAGTATATATAATGTTATTCAGAACACTGTTTGTTACAATTCTATTTTGATTTTACTTTAAAACTGAGTACAGTTAGTTTATGAATAAAACGTAACATACCAAACAAAGGATCACATGTTAGTGTGCGCTTATTTAGAAATGTGGTAACGTTTCTGTTTCTTATGTCTGTATCTTCTATTAATATCTCATTCAAATTCAAGTAATGTATTTTAGTGTAAAAAACAAGTTTATGTATTTATTTGCAAAGGTATGAAAAATCTAATTATAAAAGTTTAAATTTAACTCAGTGGCTACTTCTGTGAAATATTCAGCATGAAATTTGTACACTGTTAGTGGATAAACTACGCATTTAAATTATTATAAAACTGTACAACTAACTCTAAACGTTTTGTGTGCGTGTGTGCGTCTAGGTTTATTTGTTATCCAATAACAAGGTGTAGTTAAATATAGAGAAAGTATTTTTGTCCCAGTGACCCAATTTGATGTGAGGAAAAAAATGGTCCCATTAAGAAACTGGCTATACCACCAGGCACAAACATTGCTTTAAAATTTGTATGTGCGTGTAAATGTTCTTTATCGTGTGATTAAATAATCATACTAATGTTATGCTAATCATACTTCAACTACCTCATATATTTAATTGTTTCTGATTTCAAACAGAATAGCAAGAATTCGTTATATGCAAGACATTTCATAGAAGAGAACCATAAGTTTGTTAACCCTTTGGAAGACTATGAAATTTTAAAAGTAGTAAATAACACAGTTGAAAGGAAGCTTAGGGAAGAGTTAGAAATATTGAAAGAAAGAGAAAAAGGGTTAGACATGACAATGAATATTAAAACTATATTTGATAATGAAGAAATATTTTATAATATCATTAAAAAGTAAAAGATAGATAACAGGAGATAGATAAAAGAAATTAAAGAGGATGGATAGACAATATTAAGAATTAAATTGCATAGGACTATATGCATGTTTTTGAAGTAAGGGTGAGTGACCGCGCCCACAAGTGTGAATGAGAAAGGCGGTACAATGGTAGGTTTAAAAAGAATGTACACACACAACACATAAACACAAGGAATGTGCTAGAAAAATATGTAACTGTACAGAAGAGGGTGACAGGGAACGGAGGTTGGGAAGGGACATTTGAATTATAGCTTGTTGTGTGTGGACAGTGGAGGGTGGGGGTGTGTAGGGTTTTGTTTTACCTTCTTGTTAATTCCGATCTGACGATGAGCTGAGAAGCTTGAAAGCACTAATCGGAATACTTTTTCTATAGTGGTGTGCAACAGTGATAATTGTGTTTGTGATTATAACCACTAACACAACTTTCTTAATTAAACTTATGTTTCTGATTTATTGCTTGCTGCTTTTCTATAGATAAAGACAATTATTCAGCGACAAGACACTGTTCTTTATAAGTTTTACTTACCAACATTAAATGGGCAAGTTGCGTTCCAACCCTGAGCACCAAACTTTCTCCTTTCTGCAACTACAGCATGACAATAACATAGTGCAAACAAACGGGCTTTGAACTGTGCCTGTTTAGAACACATTTCAAGAGTGCCCTGTGTAAGTTAGCCAGCATTCCTGTAGGAGGTTCATTTGTTATCTTTATGGAAGATTGTAGAACGCCCTGAATCAAAAGACCGCCTTTAAAATATAGTAAAAGTTATTATAGTTTTCTTACACACACACACACACACACACACAGATTTAACTTATAAAATAAATGTCAAGCTAAAAAAAATTAACCTATAATCTTATGTTTATACATTCAAAACAGTTGCCTATTTTTATTGTTAATTAAGAAGAAAAAACGTTTCTGTGTCGTCTAACACAAACTTTTGGGAGATCCATTCCAAACAAGGAGTTGTCGTAAATGTAACACAAGAATTTTTAATTTACATATTGATGACACATTCAAGATACAAAATAAATACTCAGGATTAATCCTTGCAAAATATATTTGTTAATTCTGTATACCTTACTTGAATTATAATCTTATCCAAATAAATGACAATAAGTAACAAAAGTGATTCCCAACTGCCAGCCCGTGACACCTTTTTATGCGCCCATGACCTTATCTTGGAAAATCACTTCAATAATTATTCTCTTTATTATATTGAGTAAATGAATAATACACTATTATTTTTAACACATTGACTGCGGGCCACGGTTTGGGCTGTGCTTCTCTGTATCCAGTATTTGTTTCAGTATGCCTTAGCACCTAAGAAACATCACTAACCTTATTGTGAGCAGTCAATGAGTTAACTAAGAATGATATTGCAGGAGGTTCGCTAATAAATGTACAGTAGATTTCATCATCTGAATTGTGCGTGTAGAAGTACCACACATGTGAATGTTACCCAGCATGTTTAAAGAAGCAGCGACATAAACATTTTAAATATTAAATCCTTAAATCTGTAGTGACCGTCAGTCAGTGAATTTTTAGTGAAGGGTTAGTGAGGATCGGTCATAAATAACACAAATTTTAAATTATTTGTGTCGACGTTTCGACAATGTTTATTGGCATCATCAGGAACTGTGTATGAATACAAAAGAAATATCAAACACACCGACAGAACAATTATTTGGGTGAACGTGTTCGTGTATGTGAGTGAGTGTGTGCGCGCGCGCAGCGTGCGTGCGTATGAATGTATCATTGTATATGTGAAGAAGTTGAGATAATTTGTTTACATGTAAAACACAACAGAACAATTATTTGGGTGAACGTGTTCGTGTATGTGAGTATGTGTGCATATATGTAAACAATAATGTAAACAAATTATCTCAATTCCTTCACATATACAATGATACATTCATATGCACGTACACGCGTGTGCACACACACACTCACATACACGAACATGTTCACCCAAATAATTGTTCTGTTGTCTTTGACATTTCTTTTGTATTCATACACAGGTCCTGATGATGGCAATAAACATTGTCAAAACGTTGACACAAATAAGTTAAAATTTGTGTTATTTATGACCAATCCGCACTAACCCTTCACTCAAAAATTTTAAATATTAACAATAATGAATCTTGCTATTGCTGTGTGTGTCAAAACTCTGAAGTATTTATTCAGCTTTTGTTTTGTAGATTTTAGAGTGCCTTGAAGCGGACCCGTACTGCAAGAAGCTGCACTTAGCTCATAAGCTTGAGAATGTGGCTTGCACTTTGGAGGGTGAGGAAACCTCTACGTGCTGACATTTGGAGTCACCTGATCTCCTACTGGCATCAGCTGATCTGGACTAAGACTGTGATATTCTTTGTGATGAAAAGGCAGCAAATGAGCCATTCCCTTACAAGGTCAGGTGACTTAAGTATGTGTCACAGTCAAAACCTCATTTATCAGTTAAATTTTTTGTAATATAAAGAGGGTGGATGTTTAAAAATTGCTACAATTTCTGTAATAAAATTAAATGGAATTTTTTAAAGTAAAAACATAGATCTGATCCTTGCCTGTAGTTTACAGAGAGGATGTAACCGAACACAATACCGATGAGGCATCAACAAACAATTCGATAAATATTGACCGATAATATTTACAATTTTCAATGTAGTTTTCAGACCACATTGTGTTCTTTGTATGGTTGTGTCTTTTTTCTCGTCTGTTCATAGTATATCTATAATATTTTTGTATCTTTAGTTAAGCGTAAATTTTGTATATTTGTTAATTTTTCAGTATTAATTTATACGATAATATACTGTTATCACAGTGCAATAGCTCAAGAAATTAGCAATCCATTGACAGTTATTAAAAGGCAGCTAACATAGCAGAACACAGTCATAGAACATAAATCAGTTATCCTGAATTACGCACATGCATACTTCATGTATTATAAGTGTAAGGTAAATAAGATTAAGCCAGTGTTTGGCAGAAATTTAAAACTGAAAATATATTGTTATTGAAAAAAGTTGTGTATTTGATAACTATGAAATCGGTGATAATCCCTTGAATGGAAAAGTTATGAATCAGATATATTTATGGCTTGATACATACAAAATTTTTGTTTTGTTTTGAAATACTGGTCTTTAAATTTCAAGAATCGTTGATTGAATTTAATAATTTTCAGAACGTTGTTGGAATTTTATAACTTTGAAATTATAATCAATAAATATGTTATTTAAAATATTAAAATATAACTGTTTTAAAAGCCAAATAATTCAGTGTACTGTATGTTCCTGACTCCAAAGCAAAGGAACAACAATTTTTTTCATACTCTCTCTTGTCTGTATAAAACATGACATTGTTTTGCTATTGTTTTTTATTAATGCGTTCAGTTTTTGATCTGATTTGTGGGTTGTTAATTGTTTTTTATAACTTCATAAAGAGTAGTTGTTAATAGGTTTAATATGATTGTATGTGCACAAGAGGTATGTAAAATTAGGCCCAAATTGGTATGTTTACATTTTGTGTTGCACAAATGTCATAGATTTAGATATATTGTAATTATATGATGAAATGAAAAAGATTTGGGGGGGGGGAGTCCATATGCTTGTGTGATATACAGTACTGTGCAACATATTTGATCAGTCATGAACTTTTTCTAGAAAAAATCATCTCCATCGTGCGGTATTTTCGAGGCAAGAATTCTGTAACGTGAAAGTTTAGTCCAACTAAGCTTTTTTACTTTCATTACCAGTTGCATTCACTTCCAAATATTTTTAAAATTATTTATTTATTTTCATTTTACTTTATTTTTAGAATGTAAGGTAAAACAAAATTTTTTTGTTTGGTTTGGTAAGGTGTGGAGTCATACAACAAAACTATGCTCACACCCTTTGGTTTAATTAAAAAAAAAGTGTGTATTATTTCAAATGTGTATGATTTTGCAATTTAATTAACAAAATTTGAATAACAGTAGACAGTATACCACTTAGAGTGCAACATCATGAGTTTTCTAACTGATCTTGTGCCTAGTAGACTTCAGTTTTCCTAATTGATAAAATTTGTGTTTCGCAATGTTTTCATGGTAGAGACTCTGATGTCTCTTGGTAATCACAAGTTTGTAATCTTTCTCAGTGAACTGTAAATAACTATGACCAATCAACTACTAACTTTACTGTATGCATGGTTAGTGGACCTAACGATAACAAACGTGTATAGAGCTGGTAGATCTCGGCAAGATGATACGGTTCGTGTTAAATTGTTTATTGGTTAACATGTGTGTCACTGCGTAGTACATACTGTGATGTAAAAACAAGATGTGGCAAAATATTCAGTTCGTCTCTCCAACATAATTCTGAGTTTAAAAAAAAAAGTGGAAAATATGATGTTCTAGTATCATACGTTATCTTGTTGTTATTTTTAAATTCGTTTAGGTAATCTTCTAAGGAATACGCTTAGGTATTCGTTCGTGGGCTATCTTCTAATATTGTGCAAGTGTATATTTTATTTTGACATGAATCTTCGTAATTTAGCACAAAACGTTTATGCACTGAATCTCAGATAGGTTCCTTTTTATGTGTAAGTCTTCTATGAGATGAAATTATATAGATAACTCTCTAAACAAGTGAATGAGGAATCACTCTTTAATGAAAGCTTGGCTCATGTACCGAGAAATTGTTGTTGGAATAAAGTGAGATCTTGATAATCCGACATTCTGAGTTCAGCTACCTGACTCAGGCTTTCACGCATTAATGATTGAAAATACTCGGGTGCTTCATGCCACTAGCCCGGCACACCAGTTATCTGCCAGATAACTTTCTATATATTATTTACACTCATCAAGTATGGAAATCCTCGGCTAGACTGAATGGTGATCTGCACTGCTAATACTCATATTGCCTGCATTTTGTGTTCTAGCTTTGCCAAGAACCATCGAGTTAGTACTCCGTATACCCCAAGTCCTAAATATACCCCCACTCTGTTACCATATATTCAGTGTTATAAGTAAGAAACATGAATTCAGACCCACTGAGCATTCCAAATTTATGCCATGCTGTATTATCAGATATTTAAAACTGCCAATCGATGGGTGATTTCTATCAGGTAACTCCTTTATTCGGATTGCCTCCATAATAATATTTTGTCTTACTTGACGTTTCGATCCGTAGAAACTGAGATCACCCTCAGAAGCTGTGAGTGGTGGTTGAAAAAACCTAACAACAGGGTCTTTCGAGACCATAACTTGCAGCTTCTGGGATGAGCCCATATTCTAGGAATCAAAACATCAAGTGAGAAGAAATATTATAGTGGATGCAGTCTCAGAGTAGGGTTTACCTGATTGTCAGATATGTTCAAGTACCAGTGTGGTTTATAAATATTTCTGAATGACAAGCAACAAAGAGTAGTAGCAGGTGTTCCTGACAGCTCAGCTTCTAAACTCTGCCGAGTAGATGTAGAGATGGCAGCAGTTTTTGTCTCAAGTGGTTTTCTCAGTCGCCAGCCCCCCCAAAAAAAAAAATTTTTTAATTATATATTTTGTTGTCAGAATTATTATATACATCAGATTGGAGATGTTAAACATAGATGTTAACAGTAATACTTGTAAATCAAACCAAAGTAATATGCATATTTTCATTGTGCCGCAGACTTGTGTGGGGCAAAGGGTAATAACACACTTCCTATATAGTCTGTATAAAATAAATGTATACTCTACAGACTGTTTACATACCTCTCCTGTGCATTTTTAAGACATGACTTTGTGTCGGGATTTGAATTTTCCCGGCATGATTTAAATGTGGAATGCCGTGAAAGTGCGGCAGTGGGGGCAGCCCCGCTATCTTGATCAGTGAGGTTGCTCGCTCTACGGCGATGTAATTCAACAACCCGCATCAGCTGTTTCAGTAAAGGTTCTCAATCCTCAACAAGCTTGAGCGAAAATATGCTGGAGCCCAGAGTGACAGGACTTGCAATAAAACACTCATTTAAACCGTAACAACCTTTTATTAGTGTTTCCTCATTTCATCATCATAACATGTTTTGCTACAGTGTTCAAACGATTGAATTCTTGTATATTTCATAGCAGTTCTTAGTTTTCATATTATCAACATATATATATATATATATATATATATATATATATATATATATATATATTCAATTTGTATTAATCATAATTACCAATACTATTAACAATAAAAATTAATCAAACGGTATAACAAGTGGATCCTTTTAACACAGTTAATAAATCACAAATATACATCCATAGGACTTGTTCTAACAAAAATTTAATCATTATAAATATGAAAATACTGTTTATATGTATGCCATTTTTTTATGCTTTGAAAATGGTGGAGTGTTGTTCTCGAGGTTTAGTAAATGGAATCCTCCCACCTGTACTTTTGGAGAATTGATGATACCAGTTAGAGCCAGTGATGATGAGTGTGGTAATGGTGCTGGTGAGTTCTGAACCTCCTGCTAGTCTCCTTCTGGGCAGCTGTCTTTTTGGTGTTCTGGAGTATTTCTGTATCTGACGGCGTTGGGGAACGTTCTAGTGCACAGCTCTGCCGATGGTGACGGATGTTGGTGGCACCATCTCCGCATTTCCCTCTCTCCCGGCTGTGAGGGGACCCTGAGGCACTTTATAAATTTACGAACTCATATTAAGTTGAACAAGTTGTTTGCCAAGCTGTCAGACCATGAAACGCGCAGTCGGAAGGCTGAAGACGAAATCAGGCAGCTTGTAGGCTTCTAACCGACCATGCCACAAAAAAAAGCTTGTTGAGGATTGAGAACCTTTACCAAAACAGTTGATGCGGGTTGTTGAATTACATCGCCATAGCGTGGGCAACCTCACTGATCAAGATAGCGGGACTTCCGCACTTTTGCGGCATTCCACGTTTAAATCATGCTGGGAAAATTCAAATCTTGGGAAAATTTAAAGTGTAATCGTATTTTATTATATTTTTTATAATAGCTTTAATGTTATTTACGTGCAGATGTGTTTGGATGAGCAATATCAATATTTTTTCATAATTAAATGTACAATTTTTATAATTTTAAATACAGTATTGAATTATAAAATATGTATTTGTCGTAGATTAGCCAGTCGAACCGTTACTGCTGTAGCTGAGTATGTGTGCATATGCAAAATGTACATAGTTTTTCGTCCCATTTCAACTCTGTTAAGAAAATTTAGTAACAATAGTGGGTTGTATCACATTACATATGAGTTTTTGACAATTATCTTCTAAGTGTAAAACGTATTCTAGACATATGCACACACATACATACATATTACATATAGGCAGTGTTCAGCTGATCCATGGTTACAGCTACTATTAATTTTTTTATAGATTCTTACTTCTGCGTACACTTGAATAATTGTTTGTTATTTTTACTTGGCTTTTGTATATACTGTATCACTTGTGCAGCAAATTTTTCCCACATTGTTTTTATCGAAGCGACATGTTGGAATTTAAGTTAATCAAAGTGATATTAGCTCATCTATAGTACTGGTAAACCAAACAGTTTATGCTCATTTTCTCTGTGTCCAAAGCTGAAGAACATGTTAGTGATTCTGTGGCCCAAGTTGTGATGAATACACTTCTGCAAAATTTTGCAAACTTTTGTTTTCCGAACTTCAGACAAAACCATTAAATAGTTTTACAAATTAATATTTCGTATGTAATAGTTCTGAATTAGTCCGAGTGCTACTAATCTGAATGCCTCGTAAGTATCAGATTTTAATGGAATTTATTAACGTATACTCTCAGTGTATAAACAGTTTGATAAAGTATTTTTTTTTGTAAAGTTGCAATCCATAATTATGTTAATTATAGTTATGTCACAAGTACCCCATAATAATTTAAGGTATATAATTTAGATGTTAATAAACAGAAATGTAATTGTTTTAGTGTTCAGATCGTTTTACAAATATTTAAAGTGAATACTTGAGAATGTTGCATTTATTTTTGCATTTGTACTTAAAAGTATCTGCAGTTGGGAGCTGTCTAGTTGTACTAAGGCCACATTTGTTTTTTATACTTAAAAGAATCTCATAATTATTTAGTTGATAGTTTTGTACCATATGTATGAATGCAGTTTTTTCTTTCGTTAATACATGTTTTTACATCACATATGTGAACTTTTAGTAACTAATATTTTAGTTTTTTATAGTTTTTTTTTTAAATACTTTTTATATGGTAGTATAATTTTTGTAGCATACACTGCAGACTGTACCTCATTTATTTTGTTACTTATAGTGTTTCTACATATTTCTGCCAAAATGTTTAATAATGATTAACGATTATTTAACATTACAGTTACTTGTTAATACGGTACTTTTGAATATAGAAGAATTAGAATGAGTTGCCCGTGAGGTTTCACAAATAAATTGTATAAACAGTGTATTTGTTTCACCAAGGTTTTTTACATTTTCCATAAAGTATGATTTGGCATAATTCAAAATAAATATCTCTGTTAATTTTAAGTCAGTTTTATCATTACTCATTATTGTGTTATGCACATATAACACCAGGTTTGCATAAACGGCTGTACGGTGTGTGTGTGTGTGTGTGTGTGTGTGTGTGTGTGTGTGTGTGTGTGTGTGTGTGTGTGTGTGTGTGTGTGTGTGTGTGTGTGTGTGTGTGTGTGTGTGTGTGTGTGTGTGTGTGTGTGTGTGTGTGTGTGTGTGTGTGTGTGTGTGTGAATTATATGACACACTACGTTATATTAGATACTATGACAGCTGTTTGTTGTTATTAAAAATGGTGTCTACAGTAACATATAATTATGTTTCATATTTATTTTTATTTAAAAAATCTATAAGTAATAATCAAAACTGTATGTGAATCTGGTGTTATAACTGATTACCTCGTTGGCACTAGTATGAAACAGTAGAATGTCAACACAACTTCAGTATTAAAATGGAGCACATTTTTTTTGTCAACTCTGATTATGTAATGTCAATTGTCTTAATGTGACTGAGAATATTTCTTCTCCTCCTAATGATTACGTTTTGTATTATTTAATTTCTCTGTATTACCATGGAAAGATTGTTAATTTAGCATAGTAATCCAGCTAGCTTGTGTCATAAGACTTTTCAGCATAATTATTTCTGCAATGTGTTTATGTTTGTAACCATTCAGCTTAGAAAACTCTTAGCGTCAGTAATATAAGTTGTCAGTTTTAGTTACTTGAAGTTGTAGAATATAAAGTGATCATGTTCTTTGTTGAACATTCAAAGCAGAAATAATGTTCTTATTTTTTTTATAAATATATTGAATATGTATAAAATAAAAAGAATCAAGGAAGGCTTATGTGAGCATACTTCAATGTCTGAGTCGGTTTGCGTGCAATTCTTTATTTGTGCCGTATATCAAAGAATTGGTGCGCGCAATGCTTCCCCAGACATAGTTGTATTGATTAAAAACTTGTATTATATTAGAGGAAAAGCTTTGCCAAGTGAGTGAAAGAATGGTGGTTTCAATATGAGTGCAATGGTTGCCTTGGACCATTTTAGGCTAAACTGTGGTTGGTTAGTGACTTAGCCAAGTGCATTTCTCAAACATTTAAAATGGGGCAGATATTTTGATTATGTATGTAAATTATGAATTTCAAAGTGGAATTATTGTGGAGACAAGCAAAATGTATGCTTACTTTATTGTATGTAGCGAGATTTTTTATAATAAATTACGATTCGTGATAGTTACTTTGAAATTACTCTTGTTGAAATTTATCCTTGAAGCCCACACACACACACACACACACAAACTAGTTTAACATATTAAACCCATAGCTATTGTGAGGGGCTGCCTACCAGTTTTACACAATATAGAAGTTTCTGAAGTTTCTTTTCATTTACTTCTGTTGTATGAAACTGTGTATATGTAAAGTGTGGGAGATATCAAAGTGTAATTTTCATCTGTTTTTGTTTACTGCTTGTTTTAATGAACTTAATAAACATCATTTACTTTTACACCCAGCACACAGCATAAAATGATACTATTATGTGAGACGTATCATAATAAGCTTCGAGGCAACTGTGGTATTGCCATGTCGCTTCACTCCCCGCCTTTGCCTACGCATAACCAAGTGAAATGTGCGACAACGCTGTTGGGCGAGGGACAGGGAAGAGCTGTTACTGTTGTGTAACCTCGAAGCTTATTATGCTAAGTCTCGTACTATAAGAATTATTACAACATAAATTTGCTTACACATATAAATATTTGTTATTTACAGCAAGAAATTTTTGTATGGACCCACAACACATGGTGCATGGTGGTACATCTGCTGTTTTCATCTGCATACACCTTATCATCTCTTCATTTCCTTATAAGATTTAATACTTTTTTTTTTTTTTTTTTTTTTTTTTTGTGAGAAGCGGCAACCTGGGGGACTGCCAGTACAACCCTGTTAACTTTGCACAATAGTTTACAACTCTTGTCTGTAGTCAGTAGCTGAATACATTGAGTGTCAATATTTGTTGACAGAAAGAATGCAGAAGGATGTCTGCTATTTAGTTCGTAAAATGCGAAATCGGCTCTGTACCGAGAAAACATGGAAAGAGATAATAACCTCACTGACTCAAATAAAACTGAAACTGTGTAACGGGACAGATCAGGGACGGGAATAAATTTTAATAATTGAAAATAATTTGAAAAGCAGTCAGTGTGCACCTTGGGGTACCCCGTTTTAACCAGCTACATACAATATTATTACAAAACACCACGTCTGTGTTTTGTCTGGAGTCAGCTAGTCCATACATATTACGTAACTACATACAGTTCGTAGCATCTGTGAATTACAGAAAAAGCTAAGGTAACACGTTAATTTCATCAGGCGGCAAAAAATTGCAGAATTCGGTGGCCCAGCTTCCAGAACATTTTAAACCAACCAATCACAGAACGAGTTGAGACCGCGCGACCAACGCCTAACGCTTGGCATGCATGCATGCAACCAAGCGCGCACGAGGTTCGCCCAGTTGGTCGCCATTCGTCAAACAGTGCAGTTCATAATACAGGAACAGTCTCAGTAAATTAGAGACGGGAGGCCGTGCGTGTAAGCACACACGGTCTGCCCCAAAAGTATTTAAAAGTAACAGTAAACCGTGATTCTGCTATATTAATAGTTTTTGTTTTAAATGTAAATAGTGGAATAAAGAAGAGAGTTGGACAATACAGTGCGAAAGTGAAAGTATGGATGAACAGTGGCAAACAGCACGTGCGGATGAGTAAAACAGGAAATTAAAAGTGAAATTAAAACTATTGGTAAAAAGAGCTCTTTAAATAAACGGAGAGTAAAAGAAAATCTGTATTTAGTGTGTGAGAGGAAATAAGGGAAAAACGTTAAAGGTAAAAGTATTGGTTTGTTTGTATAATATAAGTAAATTAGAGAGATATTTGTATATTGTATCATAGAGAGATAAGGCAATAACATTTTATAAAGAAAGCAAAAGAAAGAGAGTATTTTAAATTTGATAAAAAAATAAAAGTTTATTGATTTAACAAAAAACAAATATATGTGTTAGAATAATTATTACGTTACACCCATAATCTGAGTTCTGCATCGAGAATTCGTCTAAACGAAACTTGTGAATCTTCTGATATAAGGGCATTACATGATCAAAATTAAAAGTGTAAGTATTATGGTTTCGATGTATATCCTTAAAACATCGTGGCGACCTTGTTAGCGAGTTTGGAATCTTCTGGGGAGTTTTTATATAAAAGGTAAGTTTAATGGAATATGGGTAAGTGGAATATGGGGCGTATAAAAAGGTAGAAAGTTTGTTCCTCTACAGGTGGCGACCGTGCCAGGATTTGAACCTGGAATCTTCTGATATAAGGGCATTACATGATCAAAATTAAGTAAGTGTAAGTATTATGGTTTCGATGTATATCCTTAAAACATCGTGGCAACCTTGTTAACGAGTTTGAAATCTGGGGAGTTTTTATATAAAAGGTAAGTTTAACGGAATATGGGTAAGTGGAATATGGGGCGTATAAAAAGGTAGAAAGTTTGTTCCTCTACAACTGTTGTTGAAATTATAAAAGGTACTCCGTGATTTTATAAATGTTAATGTCTTCTACTTCTTCATATGGCCCTTCCACCTCTAACCATTGGGTTGTTGGGAGCCTCTGTCCATTGTCCCCGGCTATTCCTGTCTGTGTATATAGCCTTCATTTCCTGTTAACTTTTCCCATGGTCCTGTCCGAGTCTCTCAGCGTATGACTGATATTGTCATCCTTGAGCTTCTTCGTGATCTCTGACTCTGGCTTCACCACAAGGTACTGTTTTATTTTTCTTGCTTCATGTGCACTACCTACATGTC
Source organism: Magicicada septendecula (assembly GCA_034769895.1). Lineage (NCBI taxonomy): Eukaryota > Metazoa > Arthropoda > Insecta > Hemiptera > Cicadidae > Magicicada > Magicicada septendecula. The sequence continues at coordinate 23,742,738 of CM068376.1, forward strand.
CCAACCACTGTAATTACCTCACCTCCAGCAAACCATTAGGGGCTTTACTCCAACACTTTTATCTGATCGTCTCATTTCTAATGTGATCTCTCCTTGTTTTTCCCATCTGAGAAACCTTATCTGTGCTGATGTTATGTTATTGTATCACCATGTTATCAACTGTTCATCATTACAGGTAATTCTCAGGGACCGTTCTCCATTATTTCCAACATGCACAACTTTACTCTTCTTGTGATTTTCAGTTCTGAACCTTTTCTTCCCACTTCGTCACTCTACCACATCTTCTTGAAGTTTATCCTTGAGTCTCATATTATTTATTGGGTCCTTCAGTCTTTCGACTTGTTTGTACCCTCCCCGCATGTATCCATGGTGTATGTGTTACGGAGTCCCTCACAGGTATATGAGACCTACAGTTTAACACCGGATCCGAATGCCAGAGTTGGGGAGGGTTTATACTAGGCAGGATACCTCTTGCTGGTTTGCCATTGCCTTGTGAGGGGGAACGGTCATAACTAAATCAGATGGCCCTAGCGGGAATCGAACCTGCACCGACAGCGTAGCAGTGCCACACGCTAGCCACTACACCATGACTGCTCCTAAGTCTCATATGAACACTAAAAATTGTGGTAATGGTTTTCAGATTACGTTGGTGAAGGAAATTGTAATTAAAGTTGAAAAGGCAAAGGCAGAATATAGCTGAAAATGTAGAGCCCATCCCTCTGGATGTCATTTTGATTTTAAGTGATTTTTTTTAAATAAAAACTATACAACTGCAGTTAATCATGTTATTTTTCAACATTTAACCACTGTTGTGCAACTTTTTAAAATCATTTCTAATAGATTTAGAATTTGTGTTATGATAATAAAAATCTATTATGTTTATCTATTACAATTTCTTCTTCTTCTTATTATTATTATTATTATTATTATTATTATTACGTGTTTCTGGATTGATCTCCGATGACACGATGTCTCCTGTAGATGTTCTCTGCCACTGTTGTAGTACTATTTAACGTGTATTGTTATTAAATTTGTCCCTTTTCAGACGTCAACTGAAGTCTTACCTGTTATTAACAATTAAGGTAATTGTTAACATAAAAAAACATAAAAAATCATGAACACACTTATTCCGCCTTAAGGCGTAAAACTGATTAACAATAACTATTATATCCAACTACAACTACATATATCAAAAATTACGCAACTCAACACTTCTCGTTAGGCCTATATTTTTTCATTCACTCAATCACTTTCACACTTTTACATTTCTTTTTATTGAGCTCAATTTAAAAATGCCAGTATTTAATTATATTTACTTTCCTCAATTATGATGCGTAGAAGTTCGCCACCTGGGGCGTCTCCTCGTGGCGTACACTGTTTGCTGTTTTATAGTTCTCACTTTCACATTTTATGGCCGAACTGTCAATTTACTGCAATTAGTCACTATTATTGATGAATATTGAGCCAAAAACTGTTTGTATTTTGAAATATATATAAATTCACATTTTTAGATTTACACTTTGTGCGGGCGAAAACGGTACTCAGCTGGCGGCGAGTGAAACTGCCCACGTCCAATTTGTTTTGATGTTAATTGCCAACTGGCGTTCAGTATTACAAATTTCCGTTTGTTGCGTCTTCAAACTGGTTCACCCTGCTCCCCGCCATACATCTCGTCCTCAGTATTGTAGCGTTCAGCTGAGTTTGGTATCACCTTTTTAACTCATAATTAACTGTTTCTCATCAACAACATACTGGCGGAATTAATCACTGGCTATAAATAGATTTTCGTCTTTTGCTGCGTAACCATACATGGTCATGAAAATATTTACTGGCTATCGCGTCACCTCAAAGGGGCCTCATCTTTACATGTTATAGAATTTATGACATTACACAATAATATTTAGGTAAATTTAGACCCATTACAATACCCCCCAATGAGAGGTTTTATGCTGAAGCATAAAAGCTCTCATTGACACTCTCACACTTTCTAAAGGGATCAGCCAGGATATGTCGCCACAACCCCATACGTTTTATTAAAAATGGTGGTTAACCCCTGGTCCAGTGACCGTGACTGCACCTGAATGACCTTACTGGACTTCGCTTTCGAGATCCCAACACCGCAAGGCCAGACAGGCACTTGACGCTCCTGCTCTGACACGCAGGCCAGCACAGGACCGCTGCCACAGCATCACCAGACACTGAAACATGAAATCAAAAAATATCAAATAGTGGCCTGGTATAATAACATATCCCTAACTGATCTGGTTCCCCTTAGCTGTGTTGGTTTGCGTTAAGAAGTACTGAGTTTTTTTTTCTTTATCCTACATATGGATGAATACTTAGTCTAAGTTGTACTTACTCAACTAATTACTATTAACAAAAGACACATAATCTTATATGCAGTATTTTCATATTGCATGACTTTACAAACACCTACCTTTATGGGTCCAGAATCCTTTTACACGAACTCACAATCTGTAAGAGAGGTTACTGGGTTTGTTACACAATAACTACGCTGTTCTACTACATGAATTAGATCTGTTTATTTTCTCAACTTTAACATTTACTTTACTTCTCTTTAAGTTACTGAGTGTTCATTTTCTTCTAAAATTTTATTCTTATTAATTTTCTTACCCTTTCTTGAAAAATACAAAACATTATTTCAACATGATGAACTCCCTGCTACTAGTTCACATCTTAACATAAAATCTTAAATTAAATGAAGGCAACCCAGCAATTGCTCACACACGACATTCATTCACATTTAAATCCCCATAATTTATTTAGAGCGCTCTTTTAATTTAGAATAATCAAATTGAGAAATGGTTCGTCTTCTACTTAACTTCCGGCGTCCCTCTCCTCGCCACTTGCTGCACTAGGTTGTATGTCCGAAAGTTTTTGTTATTTACCACATTGTTGGTTTTTTACTGGTGCACTACACTTACTTCATTCTGGTATACCGTTTGACTAATTTTTATCGTTTTCTATTAACAGTTAAAAGTTTTTACTTGTGGTCCACGAGTCGTTGGTTTGCCTGGCCAGGCGAAAGGGTGTTAGGTGACTCCCCAGAACATTACCAAAATGCCCCATTCCACTGTGGCTCAAAATGGAAAATGCACAGCCTGCCTACGATAAATGTTCGTCAGCTTATACAAAGTACGGTGTTGTCCATGTGCGTTAGGCATTGACGATATTTCATTTTGACAAGGCCGTAGACTCAGATGGGCGGAGTCATCACGGTACTTCCGTCATCTCAAACCACGTGGCGAACAACATCTTATAATTTAGCCATTTTGGTTGGCTTCGCTTAGTCGGTGTAGCGTCATCTGCGCACATGATGGTGTTGCGCATTTGAGTGCATAACACAACATTGGGATTCTCAGAATCGTATTGCGTTCCATTACAACACCTCGTTCCAACAGCTATGCCAGTGCGTTCATTGTTTGAACACTGTCGTACTTCACGTGGGAATTACAATTGAAAATTAAATAGAATTAATAAAAATAAAACCTTCCATTCTGCCCCATTACAAGACCCCCCCTAATGAAAGGTCTTCTGCCGAAGCAGAAGAACTCTCATTGCTACCCCAAGAGGATCGGTGAGGATATGGTGCCAACAACCCCCGTTAATTTCTAAACACATCATGGGTAAACTACCCCCCTAGCTCTGCGACCATGGCTGCACCTGAACGAGATTACTGGACTTCTCTGTTCGAGATCCCAACACCATAAAATCGGACAGATACTCACCATAGTACACCTAACCTTCTAACATTCCACCCCAAAATCAAAACCCTGGCCTTATACCGTACCAGATCCTCAACCGATATTTTCCCCCTTACATGCACACTGGGTTGCCTTTAGCAAGTACTGGGTGCGTACACATATTCATTATTACATTCTAAACAAACTCCATACTTTTAACTCATAAAATACTTTATCTTTCACATTTCAATTTCTTTTCGCAAATTAACGTTACGTTTTCAAATCAAAACACAGCAGCTAATTAAATTCAAATCATTTAAATTTTGTTCAAAAATTCATCTAAGTTCAAAATCAAACTTTTACATTACCATTAATTTCATTAAAATCCCAAAATCTTTTACATGAATCTACATTTCTTCTTCACTACTACTAACAATCATAAAAACACAAATTGAACATCTTATTAAGTCATAAATTCACTTATGATTACATTTGTTACAACACGTACAATATGAATAATATAAATCAGTCAACACATTAACATACAATCAACAATATACCCTAAACATCAAAACACCATCTATACAGGAGGCACAATAAAAATAATAAATTTTTTTTTCCAAAAAAATTTTAATTTCCCAAAATATTTCTTTTATCAGTATCAAAAAAATAAAATTATTTAATTTAATTAAGTAACACAATTGCGTGAATTAATTACTAGAAACTGGTCCTGCCTCTTAACATCAACCATCAGCTGATATCTCTGGGTCAAGTGAATGACCTTGACGTATATACGCTACACAAAGCTATACCATAAAATACATGAAACATGTTTGTAAATTTTTTACCTTCAAGCATAATACCCCATAATAAACATAGAACATTCATAAGTAACATTGTTATCATTACCTTACAATAAACAATAAAATTCACATTTAATTTGACCAAAATTTACACATTTTGCAACTTCAATTTGTTTTCAAATTCTACTCAATCTTTTACTGGTTTCATTTGTTACTACATTTGAACTCTGACCTTCTCTTTAACATTTTCATTCTCAATTAGTTTGGGTGACTTAATTATTCATAATACTTCAACTTATAAATGGGTGATTAACTATAACCTCAACCCCTTCTGACTCTAACACTTGCTAACAGATTTCTATAGTATGACACCTCTCCCTCAAAACATTTATCTCCACTACTTTACTACTCTAACTCATTTCGACTCATTCTACCCTTATAACAAAATACTCTCTACCCTGTTTGTACTTAGGATGTGTGTTCCCTCCCTATGCTCATTCCCTCATTGGTTCCTGGTCTCCCCCTAGGTAACCCCTCCGGCGCACATACGGTTCACCTCCCGCCACAACGCTTTTCGTTGAGGACTCCTTATCACACCACCCCCTTTACAAAATTCCCTCATCATCTAATTACTCTTCAAACCCATCACTTTCATCTACAAAATATCCCCATCTCTTTACTACCTAAATATATCACTCTCATTACTCTACATATATTCCCCATTGCTACTGTGTCCCTACTAATACTCAATTTCTATCTTACTTTTATTCCCAAAAATCTTATTCTGTTTAACACCCATTTGAAACTACCTTTTATTGACTCAAATGCCCTACTTAAACAATTACTATCACCCAAATTCTATCTTTTACAACCCATTGAAAATTCATAACTATCTCAAATTGCTTTCATCCTTTAAATTAAAATCTTTTAACCACATTGGAAATCTATTCTTCAAACATTAATTATATTCAAACATTTAATTACAATGATAAAATTCTGCAAATTACTTATAAGTGACATACTACATTTATAACCCCAGCAGTCAGCTGATGTCTCACTAACATGTGAGTGACCCTTCTCTAGATACATTTCAAAAATTATACAAAATACACATGGTTATAATTCTTATCCCTAACATACTGCATATAATTAACACAAATACACAAAATTATATAGTTATCCTAAAAGGTTATCTGAAATCGATACAATTGAATCTAGTACTTAAAATCGTTTCCCTCTCATGCGTGAAATACATCACTAATCATTGAGTTATAGTTATAGCAACAGTTACTGAACAGCCCTCTGGGTTGTCAACCCCCAACTCTCTCTATAAGCTGACCGCCCGCTGTTTACAGAGGTCGTCACCCTCTCACTGAATTTTCAGCTACCCTCCTACTTCATAAATTTCTTAAAGTCCCCCCTTTACCCAGTTACAATTAAATAACCACCCGCCGAGTAAACCGGATCGAGCGTTTGCCTGGTCGCATAAACACTTTATTGTTTATGCCCCTGGCTTGTAACGGCCAGCTCCTTTTCCACACACACTATTGTTTCCTGATGGGGACTGTGGCGCCCATTTGCATCCCGAAGAACTGAAGTTTACATATTTAAGGTATAGACGCTGCCTATACCGTTCTTGGTTCAACGTTATACAAAATTCGGCATTACTATTGTCCGAGGACACCAGTAATCCTACTAAAATGATTCACACACCCTTAAAACGGCACTATCACCCCCTTCGATGATAGCCGCTGTTCCATAGTTATGTAGTTTCCCCTGTTACCCCCCCCCCCAGTCAATTTCTATGTTCACCAATTTAGAATCTACTTACATAAATCCACGGTCAGGGTTTGGTGAAGCCGTGACTGCCCGAAAATTGGGGAAACTACCAAAAGACATATAAGGCTCACACTGACACCGTTACTACAATTCACGGATGGTCAACTCTTATATGTTTGGTTATTTATTAATTGATTTTCATGTTTAACATCTTTTAGGTTCATCTATACTTTTAACTTTTAAACATCAAACATTTCACTTTCCTTAACTCGTACTACAAACTTCATAATTATATATGGTCACTTATCTACTTAAAATAAAATATAGCTACTGACATAGGTTTAAAATTATAAACATTCCGAATTATATTTTGATAAGTATTTACATTGGAGGCTAATTCTTATCCTTATTAGCCACAAGTGGTAAGGTCGTAGCCACCCGAAAAGACGGGGTTTTGCTGGGAAGAGAATAGGGGCCAGGCAGACACGCTACGTGAATTCACGTCCCCTTTTTACTAACTTTAACACCAAATCTACTCCTTTTATTCTCCCATTTATCCTAACCCGCCGTCTGCTTGTCCCCACTCCCCTCCCAACATAACTCATCTTTTTTTTAAATACTCTGTAACTGCAGCCATCTGCTGATTTTGCATTTTGCAAATGACACTATTAAATTATAATTGAATACATTGCCTTGTTAAAATATAGCCTCCATTAATATATACATTCACTCTTAGGCAATGCTGGTACGTGGTATGGTGCACCTTATCTATGCACCTTTAGTGTAAAATATTTTGTATCACGTACCTTAGGGGTCCCCCTCCCCGTTCAATAGTATAGTGAAATTTCTACTTCATACCAATTTTGGTGGAGCCGGACCATCGTCATTTCGCCACCCGAAGGAAGTTCCGCCAACCATGGTCCACCTCCAAGTGCCAAAACCCACGGCCAGGACTGGTAAGGTCGTGACCGCCCGAAAATGGGGGAGAGTCCCTTCTGAAAACATAAAATAACATATTAAAATTCAATTCTTTACCTTGACCAATATAATTTTAAATTTGTAGCATTCTGTGTACCCACTATCTCTTGTGTTGTTTGGTTGCGTAGTACATAGGCATTATTCATCTTTATTTCTACTATCTCGTAGGGTCCTTCATATAATAGGAAAAACTTCTTTATTTCTTTCTCTTGAGCACTAGATAAATCATGTCTCCTTACCAACACTAATTGCCCTACCTCGTATTTGACCCACTTACCCTTTTCGTCGTGTTTCCGCTTTCTCCTCTCCCCTTTGGTGAGTAGACTCTTGTTTGCAAGTTGGATTTTAACATTCCTGTCTATGGTCCTTTCTTCCGGTGGATATTCGAAAAGTTGTTCTAATATTCTAGGTGGCCGTGTCCCTTTTATTAGTTTGTATGGTGTAAACCCCGTAGAATCGTGGGTAGTACTATTTAACCAGTCTTCTACCTTCTTGACGTACGAAGGCCATTCCGTATGTTTAGCGTGACAATACGACCCGAAGATCCTTCTGATTTCCCACATTACCCGCTCTGCCTGGTTCGACTGTGGATGGTAAACGGCCGTATGTTTGGGTATGATGCCTTCCCAGCCAAGAGTCTGTCTCCACTTACCGCTAATGAACTGGGGTCCGTGATCGGATAAAATTACCCCGTGATCGGATAAAATTACCTTTGGCTTACCTACGTTAATCATGTAGTCTTTGGTGATCTTTTCACTTAACACCCGGCTGGTAGCTCTCTTCACGCTGTACAATCTAACAAACTTAGAAAAAGTGTCCAACACAACAAAAACATACACTATGTGATGTTACTCACCTTCTGCACTTATTTTTACTAAATTTCACTCATCAGAAAATAATACTTACCGCTGCCAGAATTTCACTTACCGTCATGGTCCCCGTAAAACTTGCCTTTTGAAACTGCCCAGGTCGCCACGATATTTTTTCTAAAGGTTAAATATCGAAACCTTTTACACTCTTGCCCTTATAAAAAATCCCGCTATCTGACTGTAATAAAATTTCAGAAAACCCCCGATTTCGTTAGACGAGCTTTTCAACACAGAATGAGAACGTGGTAATGATGAAATAACTTAGACTAACACATTGTTTAAAGTAAACTAAATAATTTTAATTAAGTAAAACAAGGACATAAAAAAACAAATTTTCACATATACGTTTATAGATTATAGATTTTGGTTATAGATTGAAATATTATTCAAGACAGCCCAATCTGCTCACACACGCTTTCACACAAGTTAATACTTTACCCTTATTTATCCCTTATTATGTTTGGTAATCCCTTTATTACTTAATATTTTAGCACGGTTCACAAACGCACCACCGGCCGAACACGTGCTTTGTCCCCGATTCACATGTACGTAATTTGTTTTCACTTTTCCACTGCCACAAATTTCCAACTGTGATGAGTTAATGACTTTCTGGGGTCCCGATCGGTCTTATCGAATTAACTACATCTGTGAAAATTCGACCAACCAGGCCCGAAAACAAAATATAAGCGTCTGTAGCTGTACTTGGTTTCTCGTGCACTGTATGGCGTCTCTGCTTAATGTAGACTGGGAACGATAACGTAACAGGTACTGCTGAGATGATCTCATGCTTTCTACGGAAAGCACTGCCTTGATCTTCGTCGTCGAAGCTTCGTTCCATGCCATGCATGTAGTTTTTTGGAGTGAATATAGCCTACGATCTCAGCTAGGCATTGGCTGACGTCATAAAAGGGGCCGGACTTAAGACATTATTTCCTGCTGTTCCACGACCGTGTGCTCGTGGAGTTGCTTGCTTTTAGCCATTTTGAGTTTTTACGGCGTCACTTCAGCGCTCCGCCCGGCTGTGTGACGTACGGGCGCCGACACACATATACAAAGTTCTTAGAATTTCGAAGGGGGCGCGAATTCCTTTGCCGCCTTACTCAACTGCAAACTGCGTTTCGCTTTGTTACACCACTGTTTCTCAATACGTGTTCTGTTATAATGAAATGAATCTTTGTCGTAATATGAAATTTCACAATGTTTAAATAAAACTCCCGCACAAAACGAAATAAATAAAAATACCAATGCCCCATACCGTAAAAAATAAAAGGACCCAAAATTGACACGCTACAACTACTCCACCTCTACCTTTGGGTAATGGCCCGTACAAATCTACAGCGACTAAATCAAACGGTCTCTCAACTTTAATATAATTCATTTCCCCTTCAACCCTATAATTCACTACTTTTGACTTCTGACACAAATCGCATACTCTTAACATTCTTCTAACTCGCCTCTCCATATTCTTAAAAACACAAGACTCTTTTAACCCGTTTGTACATTTTTTCGCCCCAAAATGCCCATATCTTACATGACAATCCCAAACAATTTTATCTACTAACTCTTCAGGTACCATCAATCTCCAATCATGTTCGCCCCCCTCTACTTTCTTGAACATAATTCCCTGATATATCTGGAAATGTGTATTGTATTCGGACCCATTTACATCTGCTTCTAAACTAGCGATTATTTTACTCAATTTGTTTTCCGATCTTTGCATGTTTTTAACCTCCCTTAATTCCTTCCCAAAAATTCTATATTCCCTTGTTAGTCGAAAAATCTCTATTTCTTTGAGATCCCTCCCTGTTTTCTTAGCTATTACATCTACCCTGGAAAGAGTGTCTGGTACTTTATTATCTGTCCCCTTAATGTATTCCCATGAAAAGTGATACTTTTGTAACGCTAACACCCACCTGGTTAATCTGCTATGAGTTAATTTGCAAGTATTCAAAAATGACAAAGCCTTATGATCGGTCCTAATGATGGTCTGGTTCCCTAGAAGATAGGTACGGAATTTTCTCACCGCAAAGACTATACTCAGCAACTCCTTCTCCGTTGTCGTGTAGTTCCTTTCCACTGCCAACAAAGTCCGGCTGGCAAAAGCTATGGTCCTATGTTCCTTATCCTCACCCTCCTGATATAGTTCTGCACCGAGAGCTATGTTGCTGGCATCCGTCTGTAAATAAAATTTTTCCTGAAAATCGGGATGATTCATCATTATCATATTTATAAACTTCTCTTTAATTTCATTAAAAACAACTCTTTCCTCCTCGCCCCATCTCCATTGTTTATTCTTTTGTAAGACCGCACTTAGTTTAGAGGTTACCTGCGCAAAATTTCTCTGAAACTTCCGATAAAAGTTGCATAATTCCAAAAAGCTTTGTAACTGCTTAATATTTTTAGGTTCTGGAAAACGCATAATAGCTTCTACTTTATCTGGGTTGGCTAAAATACCCTCTGGAGTAATAATAAAACTTAAAAAATGTATCTCAGTTTGTAGAAACTTTGACTTCTCCCAATTAACTGTTAATCCCCCCTTTTGCAATTTATTTAATACGTATTCTATATGTTCTAAATATTCAGAGAATGTTCTTGATGCTATTAATATGTCATCTACGTATACAGTCAAAAAATCTAAGTCCTTAGGTTGTAGTATCATATCTAAACATTTTATAAAACTGGCTACACTAGTGTTTAATCCGAATGGTAAACGCTTAAACTGATAGTTCTTACCATTGAAGAGAAATGCAGTATATTTCTGGCTCTCTGGCGCTAATGGAACTTGCCAGTATCCTGCTGTCAAATCTAAAGACGTCATATATTTGACTCCGCTAAATTTCTGGAAAATTTCATTCATGGGTTCCAGGGACTCCCTGTCAGGTATTATAATTTGGTTAATTTTCCTAGCATCTAAACACAACCTTACTTTTCCATCCTTCTTGATGACCACCACTAATGGATTCGAGTATGGCGATATCGATCTCTCAATAATGTCTCCTTCCATCATCCTGTCCAACTCCTCTTGTACTGCTCTCCTCTTCGAAAACGGCACTGGATAACTCCTCTGCATATAGGGTGAGTGTTCTCGAACCTTCAACTCGCATACCAAGTCCCTGGCTTTCCCAGCCAACTCCGCAAATACATCTCTAAAACGCTCCACAACTCTTGTCGTTGGGGACTCCCTACAACTCCACCCTCATTAAAAAATTTATCCGCCCGATTTTCCCATACTCTCTCATCACTCACATACATCTCTCTCTCCTTGTTTTCTACACTTTCACTCGCTCGACATATATTTACTCTTGTTTCTACATCTCCATCGCATACTCGTTTATGTATTAACTTTATGCCCGTAACTTTAACTTCATCTAATACCCTCTTAAAATTAACCCTGATTGGTTCACTTCCCTTATTAAATTCTACTGTTCTCTTGTTGAAATCTATTACTGCTTTATTTCTCTCCAAAAAATCATTTCCCAAAATTATATCCAAGTTCAGTCCCTTAACCACTAGAAAAGTATTTTCAAATTCTGTGTTACTAATGTATATATTAATTGTACTTGTCTAGTAACCCTTTTACTCCGTACCCCGGTTACCCCCACTACTGTTACACCCGCAACTGGTAATGATGGAATATGTTTATTTACCTCTTGTAACTCTACCATTACATTTCCTGAAATCACTGATATCTCACTTCCTGTGTCTATTAATGTTTTAAAGTTCTTACCTTCTATGCTGACGATTACCTCTGTCAACCCTGCTTTTGTTTCCATCATTTCTGCTTCGTCTTCCTCCAGCAACTCCTTCGCCATGTCCTTGATAATGATATTACTTTGGTATTTGCACTCTTCTTGGACCCTGTCATCATCGTTGGACAATGGTGTGGTCCGGACTCCCATTGTTGGCCTCAGTTTTCCGTTGACGTACCCGCCATGGCTTGGTTGTATCCTCCTCTACCTCTCATCGCATGTCCACTTCCTCTGTCGTTACCTCCTCCTCGTTGTTGTTGATGATGGTGATTGGGGGCCACGTTGCTCCGTTGGCAGTCCCGTGCTTTGTTGCATATGTAATATACTGTTCGGATAGCATAATTCTCGTATTCACAATTTAGACATTTCCACATTCCGCCTCTAAAGTTATGGTTATTATTTCCGATCGTCCCTCTATAAGAGTTTGGTGATCCCCTATACTGATGATAATTTTCGTTATTAGGTGCCGCTGGTGGATTTGGACGCCTCCCTACTTCGCGTTCCCCAATGTTTTGTAATACATCTAACATATTTTCCAGTTCGTTTATATCTACTATCTCTCTCGTCATTAAAGTAATCTGTACTTCTCTGGGCAGGTGTTTACTAATATGTCTAACAAATGACCGGAACGGCAATGGCGGTTCTAGGTACTTTGCTTCATTAAATATTTTCATTACATACATGGTTAGGTGGTTGTTTATTCTTCCAAAATTCCCAGTTCCCATGATTTTACTGTGTAAAATTTCCTGATCCTCTTCCGACCAGTATTTGTTTCGGAACGCGGTTTCAAAATTTTCGTATCTCTCCCATTCGTTTCCATGTATGTCCGCCCATATTTCAGCATTGCCCTTAAAACATTTTAAAATTTTTATAAGTTTCACCTCCCAACTACTACCGTTAAACTTGTTAAACTCCCGTACTCTATTTAAAAACTGCATTGGATGCACTCTACGGTTCTCACTACAAAAAGCTTCAAGTTCAATTTCATTATTTACATCTCTTGTAATTACTACTCGTTCGGTCATATTGTTTAACTTTTGGTTAATTGCTAAACTCAACTCATCTTTAACATTACTAATAGTCTGTTCAATTGAATACAATTTTTTATCATTAATACATTCGGACTAAATGCTATTTTTGGTTATTACATTAACTGATTCATTTAACGCCTGTATTTCTGTTTTACAGCTATTTTCCATTTCACTAATTTTAAAATCTATTATTTTTATGTTCATCAATATTTTGATTCATTTTTTCAATTTTCACCACTACACTATTAAACTTGTATTCGGTTTCATCATTACATTTCTTTATTCTACATTCCATTTCATTGTTGTACTCATCTATTGTACTTACTAATTTTTCATTATTCTCATTTATTTGTTTATCAACTCTTTCTGATATCTGACTATCTATCTCATTAATTTTAACATCTATATTCTTTATTGAATTATCTAGCTTGGTATCTAATTGGTTAAACTTGTTAGCAAACTCTTCATTGGTACTTTCACAACGCTTATTAATTTCATTAATATCGTTTTTTAATTCGTTATTCTGCTTTTTTAATTCATTGAAATTGCTTTCACATTTGACTTTTTGCTCACGTATTTCATTACTCAATTTGTCAAAACAATTATCAAAGTCACTCCTTAATTTATCAAATTTACTATTTTGTTCATTGAATTTATCATTAAAACTACTCTTAATTTCTTTAATTTCGCTTTTTTGCTCATCAAACTTCTCGTCAAATTTACTTAACAATATCTGCATCATACTCCTCATATCATTACCATCATCTTTTTTGTTTTCATACCGAGTTTGAACTATTTCAATCTTTATCGCAATCAATAAAAGACAAATTATTTTTTTTTTATATCAACTCTTACCTTATATGGGTCCAGGATCCTTTTACACGAACTCACAATCTGTAAAAGAGGTTACTGGGTTCGTTACACAATGAATACGCTGTTTGACTATATAAATGAAGTCTATTTATTATTCGATCTCAACATTTGTTTTACTTTCCTTCTAATTTTACTCAATGTTCATTTTTGTCTCAAACTCATTTCTATTAATTTTACTATTCTTTCTTTTCAACAAAATCCAAACAAGACTTTGGATTAATTCACACGGAACATCTAACTTAGCATATTTACGTTAATCATAAAATGCAAAATTTAATAACATGGTGTATTACTTCCTTTTAGTACAAAAACATATATTGATACCAACAAAAAAACTTAAACTATTTCGACTCTATTTGAAGACGACCCAGTTTGCCCATCCACTCATTCATACCATTAAATTCCCCTTTTTTAATTTATTTGAACCCCTGTTTTAACTTGAAATTATTAATATTGGTCGTGGATTACCCAACCGGCGTCGTTCCTCTCATCGCCATGTGCCGCGTTATATGTATATGTCCGAAAGTTTTTTTCTTCAATTCACCACATTTTAATTTCGCTTCGTTCACTTCACTGACTTCATTCTGATATGACGGTTTATTTTTTACGGGCTGTTTGACACTTTTACAAAAAATTAATTTTTATATGCACGCGTTCTTTGTGCTCCCGGCCGGGAAGCGGAGTTATTCCAACTGAGATAGAGCGTTACCAACCAATCTCCCACCATGTCGGGTTGCTGGACAGGAAACCAATGCCTTCTTATGTTAAATTGTTCATCACTGCACAGGGAACATGGGTTGTGAGTGCTCCTAAAGGGTTGGCGATATTTCAATGCCACTAGTCACATGACTCATGTGGGTGTGGTTTTGCCTGTATTTCCGCCATTCCAAAACCATGTAGCGAGAAAATTTTACATTTTAGCCATGTTGGCTAGCGTTGTTTCAGACCAATGTGCGTCCTATCCACGCGCGTACTCAGGTTGCGCATTTGAGTGTGGACACAACACTGAAATTCTTGGAATGATATTGCGTTCCATTGTCACACCTCGCTCACACAGCTATGTTACTGCGTTCGTTGTTTGACTAAAACCATTTTATGTAGTCGATCACAATTGAAACTTAAATAAAATGAATAAAAAATAAAATCTCCCATTCTGCCCCATTACAAGACCCCCCCTCCCAATGAGAGATCTTCTGCTGGAACAGAAGAACTCTCATTGCTAAACCCTTAAGAGGATATGGTGCCAACAACCCCCCATTAATTTCTTAACGCATCATGGGTAAACTACCCCCCTAGCTCGGCGACTATGGCTGCACCTGAACGAGATTACTGGACTTCTCTATCCGAGATCCCAACACCATAAAATCGGACAGATACTCACCGTAGCACACCTAACCTTCCAACATTCCACCCCAAGATCAAAACCCTGGCCTTATACCATACCAAATCCTCAACCGATATGTTCCCCCTTACATGCACACTGGGTCGCCTTTGGCAAGTACTGGGTGCATACACATACTTATTATTACTGCATATAACCTTTCTACACTACTTTGTTACTTTAAACTTTACAAAAACATCATACTTGAACTTTAATTTTCTATTAGTCGTTTTTTAATTTCATCGATCAGACGTTACAATTTCAACTCAAAGTCATTAAGCAATTCCCCTTAAATCATTTAAATTCTGTTAATTCAAAGAAATTAATCTAATTCCAATATCAAAATGTTATATTACCATTAATTTCATTCACATACCAAAAATCTTTTACATGAATCTACCAATTTTCCTCACTACTACTAACAATCATAAACAAAAAACATAAATGGAACATCTTATTAAAACATAAATTCACTTATCATTACCTTTGTTTACAATGCATACAATATGAATAACATAAATCATTTAGCACATTAACATATAATCCACAAAATATTCTGAACCTCAAAACACCATCTATACGGCAGGCATAAAAAAATAAATTTTTTTTTTTCAAAAAATTTTAATTTACCAAAATATCTCTTTTATCAATCTAAAAAAAATAAAATAAAATTATTTCATTCAATTAAGTGACACCATTGTGTGAATTATTTATTAGAAAATGGTTCTGTCTCTAACATCAGTCATCAGCTGATCTCTCTGGGTCAAGTGAACGACCTTGACATATATACACTACACAAAGCTACACTGTAAAATACATGAAACAGGTTTGTAAATTTTAACTTCACACATAATACAACATAATAAAATAGAACCTTCAAAATTAACCTGATTATTATTATCAAATAAACAATAAAATTTACTTTTAAATTGACCAAAAGTTACACATTTTACAGCTCTATTTATTTTCAAATGCTATTAAATCTTACTTGTTTCAGTTATTATTACACTTTAACTCTGACTTTCTAACATTTTCATTCTCAATTAGTTTGGATGACTCTTAGTTATTCCTAACATTTCGATTTACTACCTTGGCATTGATATATAATCTTACCCCCCTTCTGACTCTGGCAATCACTAACAGATTTTATCTAGCATGACACCCATCTATCAAAACATCTACCAACCATTCTCTACCTCTAACTTACTACTCTAACTCATTTCGAATCATTCTACCCTTATAACAAAATACTGTCTACCCCTTTGTACTCAGGATGTGTGTTCCTTCCCAATGCTCATTCCCTTATTTGGTTCCCGGACCTTCCCTAAGTAACCCTTTCCGGCACATATCGGTTCCCCTCCCGCCACAACGCTTTTCGTTGAGGACTCCTTATCACACCACCCCCCTTACAAAATCACCATCAACTAATTACTCTCCTATTACATCCCTTTCATCTACAAAATATCTCCATTCATTTATTACCTCAATATATCACTTATTACTCTACATATTTTCCCCATAGCTACTGTGTCACTATCAACACTCAAATTCTACATTACGTTTATTCACCATAATATTGTTCTCTCTAACACCCCTTCAAAATTGATTTGATTGGCTTAAATGCCCTACTTAAAACATTATTATCACCCAAATTCTCTCTTTTACAACCTATTGAAAATTCATAACTATCTCAAATTACTTTCATCATTTAATTTAAAATCTCTTAAACACATTGACAGTTTATTCTTGAAACATTTAATTACATTGAAAACTCTACAAATCAGTGAAGTATTACATATATATAACACCCAGTAATCAGCTGATGTTCTTGGTCAGGTGAATGACCTTTCTATAGATACATTTCAACAATTATATAAAGTACACATTTTTATAATCCTTATCCCTAACATACTGCATACAATTAACACAAATACACAAAGTCTTCTACTTAACTTTCGGCGTCCCTCTCCTCGCCACGTGCTGCACTAGGTTGTATGTCCGAAAGTTTTTGTTATTTACCACATTGTTGGTTTTTTACTGGTGCACTACACTTACTTCATTCTGGTATACCGTTTGACTAATTTTTATCGTTTTCTATTAACAGTTAAAAGTTTTTACTTGTGGTCCACGAGTCGTTGGTTTGCCTGGCCAGGCGAAAGGTTGTTAGGTGACTGCCCAGAATGTTACCAAAATGCCCCACTCCACTGTGGCTCAAAACGGAAAATGCACATCCTGCCTACGATAAATGTTCGTCAACTTATACAAAGTACGGTGTTGTCCATGTGCGTTAGGCATTGACGATATTTCATTTTGACAAGGCCGTAGACTCAGATGGGCGGAGTCATCACGGTACTTCCGTAATCTCAAACCATGTGGCGAACAAAATCTTATAATTTAGCCATTTTGGTTGGCTTCGCTTCAGTCGGTGCAGCGTCAACTGCGCACATGATGGTGTTGCGCGTTTGAGTGCTTAACACAACACTGGGATTCTCGGAATCGTATTGCGTTCCATTACAACACCTCGTTCCAACAGCTATGCCATTCCGTTCATTGTTTGAACACTGTCGTACTTTACGTGGGAATTACAATTGAAAATTAAATAGAATTAATAAAAATAAAACCTTCCATTCTGCACCATTACAAAGTATAATACATTATAAGAATTACATATCAACATTCTGTATAACCTTCTCTAGTTAACTCTTACCCCAAAATTCAAAATGATCGCTCTGATTCCCATCAAAATTTAAATAAACATTTCCATTACAATGTATAAATCCCTTCCATTATAAATATTCCATTCACATTTAAAAATTAACAAACTCCTTATATAGAGTACAACACCTTAAATCAACTACATTAGAACAAATTATCCACTTAACAATCATTAAGCATCTTCATATTACATCAGAAAATCAGTATCCATATTGATGTAGCTCATTTTAATATTTAATATTTCGTTACTAACAACCTAGTAACCACCTTCTCCATCATCACATATTTTATTATACTTTGTTAAATTATGAATTTATTTTAAATTCCTCCTTCCACACACACTACTACCCAAAACATACAATTCATTTTATTTTGTTTTTATATAGTATCCAAGTCACTTTTTCACAATAATTTAATTATCTTTTTAAAGTCACTGACGGATAAATACTTTTTAAAGTCACGAAGTCACTGACGGATAAAAAGGTAATTAAATTATACAATTCATGTTTAAGATTCCTACACACTAACATAATAAAACATAGTAAACACTCACAATGAACATAAACCTCATTATATTAAAATAAACATCTCAGTTGCATCTAAATAAAATTTCCAAACATTCCAGAACTTTAATTTCAATTGAACCTGTTACTACTCAACCTTTAATTATTTACCACTTCTTATACCATTAGATTCTGCAGAAATTCAAATTTATTATCAACATTCATTTTATTTTATACCTTACGATTACGACCTCAAAACAAACAATTCATCTTTAAATTTGCATATAAAATTATAGACATTACACTTTAACTTCAATTGACCTTTTTGCTAATCAATTATCAATTATTTAGCATTCACTACACCATTAAATTCTCCAAAAAATTTTTTAATTTGTTATCAACATTCATTTTGTACAATATTTCATTTATTATCTCCTTTCAAATTAATTCAATTATTTTGTCTAACATATTTCATTACCTTAACAAAATTCACAAAGTTGATTATACTTCACCTTGCTACATCATTACATTTAATATCAACACAAAAGTATATAAAATCCAAATTAGTATATGTTATCGTTTACCACTAATCATTTCATAAAACAATCCATTTCAAAACCACTACTCACATAGTTAAACGTTCATAAACATTAATTGTTTACCCCCCATCATCGTATAATAACCTGGTCTTACGTCTACACAATTCATTTTTTATTAAATTCATTATATTATTTCTATCAATCTCACTACTATTTAAATTCTCATATCTTTCTACAATACCACAATAATTAACCAGATTATTACATATTATTATCATATAATTTGTCACCACCGAGTATAGTCAAGTCACCTTTAGTATGATCCGTCACAATTAGGTCAATTATAATTTCATCATTATTATTATCTGCTGCTGTACCAGTTTCATCCCAAGGTAAGTAATCAATATCATCAATCTTATCATTTGCTGCGCTAATTACTTCACAAGGTAAGTACTTAATATCACTAACTCTCTCAATATCTAATCTCTCTGCTAATTCGTTATAACCTCTACTAACCTTAAACGTCTCTATCTTCCTATCAAAATACCTTTTATCATAACACCATTTCATACTTTTTCTATCGTTCCATACAGAGTGCTAAATCATAAAAACACCTACTAAAAGTTAAGGGACTACTTGAAAACACATTGGTTTCCTCTAAGGGACTCTTGCCCTTCAAAAACATTTGTAAACTTCTTGGTTTACAATAAACCTGGGGAAAATCTACCATCTGCCCTATATCTACAAAATAATTCTCTTCATATTCTCTCTCTAATTTACAAATACTGATTTCTACTCTCTCACTCTTTCTCACTGTTCCTATATTATCATCATCACTATTTATTTTCACTGTATTACTTTTATATATCTCATTTTCAACTATCTTACCACTATTACTTGTTAATTCATCTTTATAACTAACACCTACCTCGTTAATTATTTCTTCGTAATTTTTCGTTATTTTTTTATTGACACCCTGGTCGTCTGTTATTTCATCATTTTCATTTTCGTCAAACTCACCCGTGTCATTAGTTTTGACACCACTATACCCACTCATCTGGTTTAATTCGACTCCTATATTTTCTAGTTTATTATTTATTTCCACGAATTTCTCACTCACTCCATTAAAATTCTCAATTATACTTTTAAATTGGTTATTCATGCTGAATTTGCTCATTTCTATTTCACTTCTTATGTTTACAAATTTGTTATTTATTTCTCTTAATTCTCATCTTGTTTGTTTATTTCAGTTTTCAGCTCTATGTTACTTGCATTTATCTCTGACTTGATTTCAATTTTAAATTCATTTAAACTCGTGTTTTGTGGTCAAACTTATTATTCATTTCTGACTTGATTTCGGTTTTAAATTCATTCAAGCTCGTGTTTAAATTATTATTTTTTGACTTCATTTCAGTTCTCATTCCTGACATCATTTCCATCATCAACGCTAATTGACCAAGTATATCTACATTATCATTCTTACTACTCCCAGCTACTACGTTTTCATTTACATCTACTATTTTGACAACATTCTCACTAACAATTTCATTAATTGTTACCATATGATCTTGAGTAACATTCAACACTGATCCTACCTCTGCAGTTTCATCTAAATTTGTATTTGCGTCTTTCTCTGCCATTTTTTGACTAAATTGTAAATCAACTTTAACGTAAATAATGTAAATTTCACTGTTAATTTACAATGTCACTGTTACTCGGGCGCCATTTGTAGTACTATTTAACGTGTATTGTTATTAAATTTGTCCCTTTTCAGATGTCAACTGAAGTCTTACCTGATATTAACAATTAAATGAATATGATTACGTGTAATGTTTAGTCGAGGGATTCGTTTAGTGTACTTAGCCAGAGAACAGTGGGCAAATACAAATAACAAAATGCGTATATCAAGTAAAATATAACATTATTTATTTTCTCTCGAAAACATAAAAAATCATGAACACACTTATTCCACCTTAAGGCGTAAAACTGATTAACAATAACTATTATATCCAACTACAACTACGTATATCAAAAATTATGCAACTCAACACTTCTCGTTAGGCCTATATTTTGTCATTCACTCAATCACCCACACTTTTACATTTCTTTTTATTGAGCTCAAGCCAGTATTTAATTATATTTACTTTCCTCGATTATGATGCGTAGAAGTTCGCCACCTGGGGCGTCTCCTCGTGGCGTGCACTGTTTGCTGTTTTATAGTTCTCACTTTCACATTTTACGGCCGAACTGTCAATTTACTGCAATTAGTCACCATTATTGATGAATATTGAGCCAAAAACGTTTTGTATTTTGAAATATATATAAATTCACATTTTTAGATTTACACTTTGTGCGGGCGAAAATGGTACTCAGCTGGCGGCGAGCGAAACTGCCCACATCCGCTTTGTTTTGATGTTAATTGCCAACTGGTGTTCAGTATTATAAATTTCCGTTTGTTGCGTCTTCAAACTGGTTCATCCTGCTCCCTGCCATACGTCTCGTCCTCAGTATTGTAGCGTTCCGCTGAGTTTGGTATCACCTTTGTAACTCGTAATTAACTGTTACTCGTCAACAACATACTGGCGGAATTAATCACTGGCTATAAATAGATTTTCGTCTTTTGCTGCATAACCATACATGGTCATGAAAATATTTACTGGCTATCGCGTCACCTTAAAGGGGCCTCATCTTTACATGTTATAGAATTTATGACATTACACAATAATATTTAGGTAAATTTAGACCCATACAATACCCCCCCCCCCAATGAGAGGTTTTATGCTGAAGCATAAAAGTTCTCATTGACACTCTCACACTTTCTAAACGGATCAGCCAGGATATGTCGCCACAACCCCCATACGTTTGATTAAAAATGGTGGTTAACATACCCCTGGTCCAGTGACCGTGACTGCACCTGAATGACCTTACTGGACTACGCTTTCGAGATCCCAACACCGCAAGGCCAGACAGGCACTTGACGCTCCTGCTCTGACACGCAGGCCAGCACAGGACCGCTGCCACAGCCTCACCAGACACTGAAACATGAAATCAAAAAATATCAACTAGTGGCCTGGTATAATAACATATCCCTAACTGATCTGGTTCCCCTTAGCTGTATTGGTTTTCGTTAACAAGTAATGAGTTTTTTTTACCCTACCTATGGTTGAATACTTAGTCTAAGTATAATACATTATAAGAATTACATATCAACAGTCTGTATAACCTTCTCTAGTTAACTCTTACCCCAAAATTCAAAATGATCGCTCTGATTCCCATCAAAATTTAAATAAACATTTCCATTACAACGTATAAATCCCTTCCATTATAAATATTCCATTCACATTTAAAAATTAACAAACTCCTTATATAGAGTACAACACCTTAAATCAACTACATTAGAACAAATTATCCACTTAACAATCGTTATGCATCTTCATATTACATCAGAAAATCAGTATGCATATTGATGTAGCTCATTTTAATATTTAATATTTCGTTACTAACAACCTAGTAACCACCTTCTCCATCATCACATATTTTATTATACTTTGTTAAATTATGAATTTATTTTAAATTCCTCTTTCCACACACACACTACTACCCAAAACATACAATTCATGTTTAAGATTCCTACACACTAACATAATAAAACATAGTAAACACTCACAATGAACATAAACCTCATTACATTAAAATAAACATCTCAGTTGCATCTGAATAAAATTTCCAAACATTCCAGAACTTTAATTTCAGTTGAACCTGTTACTACTCAACCTTATACCATTAGATTCTCCAGAAATTCAAATTTATTATCAACATTCATTTTACATAACATTTTATTTATTAAACCTTACTATTACGACCTCAAAATAAACAATTCATCTTTAAATTTGCATATAAAATTATAAACATTACACTTTAACTTCAATTGACCTTTTTACTAATCAATTATCAATTGTTTAGCATTCACTACACCATTAAATTCTCCAAAAAATTTTTTAATTTGTTATCAACATTCATTTTGTACAATATTTCATTTATTATCAGAATGATCACAGTTGCACACCACTATGTAAAATTATCCCAATTAGCGCATTCAAGCTTCACAGCCCATCGTCAGATTGGAATAGACACAAAATAAGTGGAAACAACCCCTTCACCCCTCTCCCCCACCATGCTCACACACAACAAGCTATAATATGAATGACCCTTCCCCACCCCCTAAACCCTGTCACACCATCTGTAGAGTTACATATTTTTTCTAGCAAATTACTTGTGTTTCAGTGTTGTGTGTGTGTGTGTGTGTGTGTGTGTGCATCCTTTTAAACTACCCACTTCCTCTCCACACACGTGGGTCAGTCAACACCCTTATTTTAAAACATCCAAATAGTACTATGCAAAATAATTCTTAATATTATCTATCTGTCCTCTATCATTTACTTCTTAATCATGTTATAAAATATTTCTTCATTATCAAATTTAATTTTAATATTAATTAAATTGTCTAACCCTTTTTCTCTCTCTTTCAATATTTCTAACTCCTCTCTAAGCTTCCTTTCAACTGTGTTATTCACTACTTTTACAATTTCGTATTCTTCCAAAGGATTAACAAACTTATGGTTGTCTTCTATGAAATGTCTTGCATATAACGAATTGGTTGTTCTATTACCTTCTCCACGTTTGTGGTCAGATAACCTGCATACGAATTTCCGTCCTGTCTCTCCTAGGTACACCTTGTTGCAGTCTTTACATTTTAATTTATAAATTCCGCTTTTCTGTAATACTGGAATTTTTTCTATATTCTTATTCCTTATCTTATCAAATACCGTTTCACATTTTTTAATAGCTATATCTACTCCATATTTATTAAAACATTTTATAATTTTTCTAGTATGTGAACCTATGTATGTCAATGACCCTGCATAATTCTTTTGTTCTGGTTCTATTTTATCTTTTTGTATGTTAACCCTTTTCATAACTTTATCCACTATGTTGGTGTTATAATTATTATTCCTTACAATTCCCTTTATCGTTCTTAACTCCCTATCTTTTGACTCGGTCTCTTTTAAACACTTCTGAGCTCTGTAACAAAATGAATTGATTGCCGCCATTTTATATCTATATGGGTGGTAAGACTCTCTTGGTATAATTATATCAGAATACGACTCTTTCCTAAATATCCCAAACTGTAGTTTCTCATTATCTTTAATTTCTATGTTTAAATCTAAGTAAGTTACAGAGCTCAGAAGTGTTTAAAAGAGACCGAGTCAAAAGTTAGGGAGTTAAGAACGATAAAGGGAATTGTAAGGAATAATAATTATAACACCAACATAGTGGATAAAGTTATGAAAAGGGTTAACATACAAAAAGATAAAATAGAACCAGAACAAAAGAATTATGCAGGGTCATTGACATACATAGGTTCACATACTAGAAAAATTATAAAATGTTTTAATAAATATGGAGTAGATATAGCTATTAAAAAATGTGAAACGGTATTTGATAAGATAAGGAATAAGAATATAGAAAAAATTCCAGTATTACAGAAAAGCGGAATTTATAAATTAAAATGTAAAGACTGCAACAAGGTGTACCTAGGAGAGACAGGACGGAAATTCGTATGCAGGTTATCTGACCACAAACGTGGAGAAGGTAATAGAACAACCAATTCGTTATATGCAAGACATTTCATAGAAGACAACCATAAGTTTGTTAATCCTTTGGAAGAATACGAAATTGTAAAAGTAGTGAATAACACAGTTGAAAGGAAGCTTAGAGAGGAGTTAGAAATATTGAAAGAGAGAGAAAAAGGGTTAGACAATTTAATTAATATTAAAATTAAATTTGATAATGAAGAAATATTTTATAACATGATTAAGAAGTAAATGATAGAGGACAGATAGATAATATTAAGAATTATTTTGCATAGTACTATTTGGATGTTTTAAAATAAGGGTGTTGACTGACCCACGTGTGTGGAGAGGAAGTGGGTAGTTTAAAAGGATGCACACACACACACAACACTGAAACACAAGGAATTTGCTAGAAAAAATATGTAACTCTACAGATGGTGTGACAGGGTTTAGGGGTGGGGAAGGGTCATTCATATTATAGCTTGTTGTGTGTGAGCATGGTGGGGGAGAGGGGTGAAGGGGTTGTTTCCACTTATTTTGTGTCTATTCCAATCTGACGATGGGCTGTGAAGCATGAAAGCGCTAATTGGGATAATTTTACATAGTGGTGTGCAACTGTGATCATTCTGATTGTGATTTCTACCACTAACACAAATTTCTTCATTAAATTTCATTTATTATCTCCTTTCAAATTAATTCAATTATTTTGTCTAACATATTTCATTACCTTAACAAAATTCACAAAGTTGATTATACTTCACCTTGCTGCATCATTACATTTAATATCAACGCAAAAGTATATAAAATCCAAATTAGTATATGTTATCGTTTACCACTAACCATTTCATAAAACAATCCATTTCAAAACCACTACTCACATAGTTAAACGTTCATAAACATTAATTGTTTACCCCCCATCATCGTATAATAACCTGGTCTTACGTCTACACAATTCATTTTTTATTAAATTCATTATATTATTTCTATCAATCTCACTACTATTTAAATTCTAATATCTTTCAACAATACCATAATAATTAACCGGATTATTACATATTATTATATCATATAATTTGTCACCACCGAGTATAGTCAAGTCACCTTTAGTATGATCCGTCACAATTAGGTCAATTATAATTTCATCATTATTATTATCTGCTGCTGTACCAGTTTCATCCCAAGGTAAGTAATCAATATCATCAATCTTATCATTTGCTGCGCTAATTACTTCACAAGGTAAGTACTTAATATCACTAACTCTCTCAATATCTAATCTCTCTGCTAATTCGTTATAACCTCTACTAACCTTAAACGTCTCTATCTTCCTATCAAAATACCTTTTATTATTACACCATTTCATACTTTTTCTATCGTTCCATACAGAGAGTGCTAAATCATAAAAACACCTACTAAAAATTAAGGGACTACTTGAAAACACATTGGTTTCCTCTAAGGGACTCTTGCCCTTCAAAAACATTTGTAAACTTCTTGGTTTACAATAAACCTGGGGAAAATCTACCATCTGCCCTATATCTACAAAATAATTCTCTTCATATTCTCTCTCTAATTTACAAATACTGATTTCTACTCTCTCACTCTTTCTCACTGTTCCTATATTATCATCATCACTATTTATTTTCACTGTATTACTTTTATATATCCCATTTTCAACTATCTTACCACTATTACTTGTTAATTCATCTTTATAACTAACACCTACCTCGTTAATTATTTCTTCGTAATTTTTCATTATTTTATTATTGACACCCTGGTCGTCTGTTATTTCATCATTTTCATTTTCATCAAACTCACCCGTGTCATTAGTTTTGACACCACTATACCCACTCATCTGGTTTAATTCAACTCCTATATTTTCTAGTTTATTATTTATTTCCACGAATTTCTCACTCACTCCATTAAAATTCTCAATTATACTTTTAAATTGGTTATTCATGCTGAATTTGCTCATTTCTATTTCACTTCTTATGTTTACAAATTTGTTATTTATTTCTCTTAATTCTCATCTTGTTTGTTTATTTCAGTTTTCAGCTCTATGTTACTTGCATTTATCTCTGACTTGATTTCAATTTTAAATTCATTTAAACTCGTGTTTTGTGGTCAAACTTATTATTCATTTCTGACTTGATTTCGGTTTTAAATTCATTCAAGCTCGTGTTTAAATTATTATTTTCTGACTTCATTTCAGTTCTCATTCCTTACATCATTTCCATCATCAACGTTAATTGACTAAGTATATCTACATTATCATTCTTACTACTCCCAGCTACTACGTTTTCATTTACATCTACTATTTTGACAACATTCTCACTAACAATTTCATTAATTGTTACCATATGATCTTGAGTAACATTCTACACTGATCCTACATCTGCAGTTTCATCTAAATTTGTATTTGCGTCTTTCTCTGTTATTTTTTGACTAAATTGTAAATAAACTTTAACGTAAATAATGTAAATTTCACTGTTAATTTACAATGTCACTGTTACTCGGGCGCCATTTGTAGTACTATTTAACGTGTATTGTTATTAAATTTGTCCCTTTTCAGATGTCAACTGAAGTCTTACCTGTTATTAACAATTAAATGAATATGATTACGTGTAATGTTTAGTCGAGGGATTCGTTTAGTGTACTTAGCCAGAGAACAGTGGGCAAATACAAATAACAAAATGCGTATATCAAGTAAAATATAAAATTATTTATTTTCTCTCGAAAACATAAAAAAATCATGAACACTTATTCCGCCTTAAGGCGTAAAACTGATTAACAATAACTATTATATCCAACTACAACTACGTATATCAAAAATTACTCAACTCAACACTTCTCGTTAGGCCTATATTTTTTCATTCACTCAATCACGCACACTTTTACATTTCTTTTTATTGAGCTCAAGCCAGTATTTAATTATATTTACTTTCCTCGATTATGATGCGTAGAAGTTCGCCACCTGGGGCGTCTCCTCGTGGCGTGCACTGTTTGCTGTTTTATAGTTCTCACTTTCACATTTTACGGCCGATCTGTCAATTTACTGCAATTAGTCACCATTATTGATGAATATTGAGCCAAAAACGTTTTGTATTTTGAAATATATATAAATTCACATTTTTAGATTTACACTTTGTGCGGGCGAAAACGGTACTCAGCTGGCGGCAAGCGAAACTGCCCACGTCCGCTTTGTTTTGATGTTAATTGCCAACTGGCGTTCAGTATTACAAATTTCCATTTGTTGCGTCTTCAAACTGGTTCACCCTGCTCCCTGCCATACGTCTCCTCCTCAGTATTGTAGCGTTCCGCTGAGTTTGGTATCACCTTTTTAACTTGTAATTAACTGTTTCTCATCAACAACATACTGGTGGAATTAATCACTGGCTATAAATAGATTTTCGTCTTTTGCTGCATAACCATACATGGTCATGACAATATTTACTGGCTATCGCGTCACCCCAAAGGGGCCTCATCTTTACATGTTATAGAATTTATGACATTACACAATAATATTTAGGTAAATTTAGACCCATTACAATACCCCCCCCCCAATGAGAGGTTTTATGGCGAAGCATAAAAGCTCTCATTGACACTCTCACACTTTCTAAACGGATCAGCCAGGATATGTCGCCACAACCCCCTTACGTTTGATTAAAAATGGTGGTTAACATACCCCTGGTCCAGTGACCGTGACCGCACCTGAATGACCTTACTGGACTTCTCTTTCGAGATCCCAACACCGCAAGGCCAGACAGGCACTTGACGCTCCTGCTCTGACACGCAGGCCAGCACAGGACCGCTGCCACAGCCTCACCAGACACTGAAACATGAAATCAAAAAATATCAAATAGTGGCCTGGTATAGTAACATATCCCTAACTGATCTGGTTCCCCTTAGCTGTGTTGGTTTTCGTTAACAAGTACTGAGTTTTTTTTCCTACATATGGATGAATACTTAGTCTAAGTATAATAAATTATAAGAATTACATATCAACATTCTGTATAACCTTCTCTAGTTAACTCTTACCCCAAAATTCAAAATGATCGCTCTGATTCCCATCAAAATTTAAATAAACATTTCCATTACAACGTATAAATCCCTTCCATTATAATATTCCATTCACATTTAAAAATTAACGAACTCCTTATATAAAGTACAACACCTTAAATCAACTACATTAGAACAAATTATCCACTTAACAATCGTTAAGCATCTTCATATTACATCAGAAAATCAATATGCATATTGATGTAGCTCATTTTAATATTTAATATTTCGTTACTAACAACCTAGTAACCACCTTCTCCATCATCACATATTTTATTATACTTTGTTAAATTATGAATTTATTTTGAATTCCTCCTTCCACACACACTACTACCCAAAACATACAATTCATGTTTAAGATTCCTACACACTAACATAATAAAACATAGTAAACACTCACAATGAACATAAACCTCATTACATTAAAATAAACATCTCAGTTGCATCTGAATAAAATTTCCAAACATTCCAGAACTTTAATTTCAATTGAACCTGTTACTACTCAACCTTTAATTATTTACCACTTCTTATACCATTAGATTCTCCAGAAATTCAAATTTATTATCAACATTCATTTTATATAACATTTTATTTATTAAACCTTATGATTACGACCTCAAAATAAACAATTCATCTTTAAATTTGCATATAAAATTATAAACATTACACTTTAACTTCAATTGACCTTTTTACTAATCAATTATCAATTGTTTAGCATTCACTACACCATTAAATTCTCCAAAAAATTTTTTAATTTGTTATCAACATTCATTTTGTACAATATTTCATTTATTATCTCCTTTCAAATTAATTCAATTATTTTGTTAAACATATTTCATTACCTTAACAAAATTCACAAAGTTGATTATACTTCACCTTGCTACATCATTACATTTAATATCAACACAAAAGTATATACACTCCAAATTATTATATGTTATCGTTTTCCACTAATCATTTCATAAAACAATCCATTTCAAAACCACTACTCACATAGTTAAACGTTCATAAACATTAATTGTTTACCCCCCATCATCGTATAATAACCTGGTCTTACGTCTACACAATTCATTTTTATTAAATTCATTATAATATTTCTATCAATCTCACTACTATTTAAATTTTCATATCTTTCTAAAATACCATAATAATTAACCGGTTTATTACATATTATTATGTCATATAATTTTTCACCACCGAGTATAGTCAAGTCACCTTTAGTATGATCCGTCACAATTAGGTCAATTATAATTTCATCATTAAACATAACTAAACAAAATAAATACTTTATCTATATACATATGTGTATATATATTTACATAATTATACAAAATAATCTTTTTTCCCTCTCGCTTTCTCTCTCTTTTGCAGCCTTGAAGTCTCTCTCTCTCTGTCTCTGTCTCTCTCTCTCTCTCTCTCTCTCTCTCTCTCTCTCTCTCTCTCTCTACACACACACACATAATTAACAAAATAATAATTACATTTACTACAACCAAAACAAGCCTTAAGCTCTCTCTTTATACACACGTTTTAATAATACAATGTATTACCTTATTTATATATATATATATGTATAACAATAATAATAATAATAATAACATACAATATTATAATGTTGATGTGTAATATGTTAATAATAACATACTAAATGTAGACACACATCAAATGATAATTACTATGGTGTTAGATACATGTCTAAAATGGTACACCAAAACCTTGAATTCAACTCTTTTTAGTATTTTAGATAATAAAAGAAGTAACAACGCTTATAAAGCGCACATCTAGTGGAATTATGCCTTAACCAATTATATTTTTTTCGTCAATATAATTTTTTAAAACAATTGTTCTTTAGAGTGTAAATTCTCTCCACTCACAAGCACTCAGAATGTTACAGTGGTCACCATATGGTGGTGAACGACATACATCTCCCTCGCATTCGCACAAACACATAACATCGAAACAAGGTTTCTGTAACTATGAGAGAAATCTTTTAAAAATTTAATTACACATAAAAAGTTAATTAACACATTAATGATTGTTTATCTCAACTTTTTATGTTATAAACCACATACGTTTTAATAATTAAAAACAGAATGTAATTTCCTACAATTAATAATACTTGATCAAATACAAAAGAATGTAGACACATCAAATGATAGTTAGTGCGGTAGTTAATAGTTAGTTAACATGTATTCTGAATTAAAGTCATTTTGATATCTTAGATAACAACAGACGCGACAACGGTTACGAAGCGGACATCCGCTAGAGTCATGCCTTCACCACTCATATTTTTTTTTACCAGCGAGGTATACGCTGTACCAGTAAAATTATACATCATATAGTAGCGTACATCTGATTAACCAGCTTTGTTTTAGCAATTAGCAAATCTTTATTTGAAGATATTATGGTTGTTACAATAACTAATTGATGTTTTGAAGAGTTTGAAAAACTCATTACGAATAAATACTTTCATTTTGTAAATATTCTTTTCGTTTCGTATTGATACCCATCTACTCAGTGTCTTACGATTATTTCTAAAATTACAATCGAATTTAATCATGTCGCATTGACAATATAATCTATTATTACCATTTATTTCTCTGTTTAAAAGTTTTTCTACAATATTAGATCCAAGCAACACCTTGTTCTTTCTCTGAAAATGAACAGTTAAAATTAAAAAAAAACGACAAAAAAATAGAGAAGCCTACTTCAACATTTAAAAACATTTTACTATTAATGTTATTATTACTATTATTATTATAATAAATCAATCCTGTTCTCGTTTATTTGGTCTGGAAAAAAAGAGAAAAAAAAATTAATACATAACCACTTCTGTATAAGTAATTATTAGTGGTACTGAAATATCATACTCACATAATCAATATCCAACTGCACGCTCACTTTCTCGTTCGCCAGCGGAGTGTGTGAGGTTACACATAGTGATAGGACACAAGGCTTCACAGCTTTCAATTGCTCCTCTGTAAATACGTCACACCATCTTTTAGGTAGGTATACATAGAACAGTTTGTCCTCCGGCTGAGGACACGCTCCGGTATCTTCCAAATCTACGACAACTGACTCCCCGAATTTCGTTTTCACAAATTTCATATGAATTATATGATACTTTACTCCTAAAGAAAGACTTGACAAGTCTCTTTTTGGTAAAAAGTTTCAACTGTCTTCGCGTTCGCAATGATTCCTTCCATGGCGAGTACTGATGACTGCACAGGGAAACGCTGTCGTATTTATTCTGTTTCCCTTGACCACGTTCCTTCCTTCTAAAGCGTCATCTCCTTCGGTCACGACCGGACGACGACACCCTACCCCGCACCCCGCACCACCACCGCAACGGTAACGGCTACAATTTTGCTTCCTACCCCACCCCGCATCGTCGCGGGCCACCATCTGCTTTCGGTCACGACCGGACGACGACACGGACGTCGGCTGCAACCTAGCTTCCTACCCCGCACCTCGCCTACATATTTTGTTCAATTACTTTGTCTAGAAAAAAGAAATTTGTCTGTCGCTCCGCAACGACCGGGTTTACCCTACCCCGCACCCCACTTACCGCAATCGAGTCCGTCGGTCACGGTCACCGGCGACAACATAGCTTCCTACTCCGCACCCCACCCCGCGTCGTCTCGGGCCACCATCTGCTTTCGGTCACGACCGGACGATGACATCCTAGCCCGCACCCCCCACCCCACACCTCTACCCCGCACCTCCAGCACACACCGCATCGGTCACGACAACCCCGCACATCGCCTACCTCTCGGTCACCGGCTGCCCGCACCCCACCCCGCGCAACTGCTCCTCGCGAGCGGAGCGCGGCGACAGCGTTACCGGTCACCGAACTGTATATATAGGGAACCGACGACGCGAAGCCGGCCTCAGTCCTTTCACAATGGCCAGCAGCAGCAGCAGCGAACGCCGTGCTATCAATGGTAATGTAATTACTATAAAATTTATGATACTTGACAATACACTAAACACACAAACAGTATTATTAGATTACAAACACACGGTTATTGATAAAATTTGTAGCAAAGCCGTAGCATTAAATAATTATATAAAGTGGTATTTAGCAGTTCGTGTATCTTTTAAAAATTAATAAACACCGAAAATATTTATTGTAATGCGGTATTTAGATCACGTACAGAACTTAAGTCACAGTATGACGATATCGATGAACAGTATTCGATAGCTAGCGAGGAAATAATGGAATCCGTTGACAAATTCACGCGTGACGGAAGGGGGTGGGTCGAAAACGGTGTCGAGTCGGTGGAATTATTACAAAATACAATCCTCTTGTGGGGTCGAGCTTTCTACCTACACCATCGAAATTGTCACACAGTAAGAAAGGAATTATTAATGTGAAAAATTTAGAAGATGAGAAGTGTTTCTTGTGGTCTGTGCTCGCCGGTATACACCCGATCGCGTGTAACCCGCATCGCGTTAGCCATTACCTTCCGTACGAAGAAGAAATAAACATGAAGGACATACCTTATCCTGTTGCAGTCAATAAGATAAAACGTTTTGAAAAATTAAACGAAAACATATCCGTTAACGTTTTTGGCTACGAAGGCGAGGTATATCCTTTACGTATCACTGAACATCGCGGTAGAAAGTACCACGTTAACCTACTGCTACTGTCCGACGCGAACACTACTCACTACTGCCTCATACGGAACCTTTCGCGTATGCTTTGTCCTGTAACTTAGGAATTTTGTTACGGCAACATACAAAAAATTATGAATTCAAATTACTGTATAGTCGCGCTATCTATTAGAGAGATCGGGCAACTGCATTTTCCTGCCTCGCGAGTGGTGCCGTGGTTGTTGTTGAGAATGCGGGAAGCGTGTCGGTCGGTCTCGTCTTATTTCTGCTTTCTAGCCGGCTGCATGTGATGAAAGAAAATTTAGTTGTTCTTTTGTAATACCGTGCGTAAATTATTTACCATGGCTGGCTAAGAACTAAGGTGTGCCCTGGGTGTCTCCGGCTCGCTCAACCGTGACCAAATGATCAGAAAAAAAAGAAATGTGAAGAAGATGAAGGAACGCCGTAAGTATGTAACGTGCATGCTCCAGCCAAAATGAAAGGTATGTCTCTGATGAACCTTTCTGGTGTATGCTGTGCAAGTAAACTTTTATTATAATGATCAGAGCAATAATTCTAGACTGTGGACAGTGTTACTTCGGTTAAATGGTGAATTAACTTAATTTCTTTGGTGCGTATATCTGTTCCATCTGTACCACTTGATACTCTGGTCAGGTAGTGACATGGCTAGCTGACTTAACATATAAAAAAAAAGACTTTTGCTTAATCATCTTTACATTACTTAATATCCTGCAATCCCAGTTTATTTTGTTGATTGCGAATTTATATCTGAACAATAGTTTTTCTTTCAAAATACTGTTGAACAAGTCTGGCATCTGAAATAATTTTTTTTATAGTGAGGACAGCTCCTTACAAGTATAATAATTAGTAGGTGATAGTGATACATTATATGCAAAATGCAATTATAAAAAAAAAATATACAGTATATATAAAAACGAAATGTGTTAAGCTACAGCTGGTGAATTGCCACTTACTTAAACTATACTGTGTGAAGGCTCAGCCTTGCTAGAAGGAGTCATGCATCGTTCCTTTATTTTCACTGAGGAAGTCTCTCAGTTATTTATCAGTGTGTCTATGTAACTGTCTTGTGTGTAAATTGTGAAGTGTATGTAAGTCTTAAAAAAGGAAATCATGTAGTCATACGTATTGAGTGTATAACCATTGTCATGACAGGTAGTGAACTATCCACCACATGTATTGAAGCTATGTTATATCCATACATGTTTTTGGATTTAGAATCAATTTTAATTTTCCATGAATGAAGTTAATGAAACTTAATAACGTTTTCTCAATTTAATATATTCTGAATTGCATGAAACATTGTCTTGACAGGTACTGAACTATATATCACATGTGTTGCACAGATGTTGAATAACTCTAGGTTGTTGGAATTTAAAGTAAATATTAATTTTTCATATAAATGAATTTAATGAAACTTAATAAGGTTTTCTCAATTTAATATATTCTGAATTGCGTGAAGCATTGTCATGACAGGTACTGAACTATACATCACATGTGTTGCACCTATGTTGAATAACTGAAAAATTTCTAAATAACTAATGATGATTATATGAATAGTGTAACGGATTGAAATGTTGTGAATTTCTAAAAATTTCGTAATAAGTAACAGTGGTTAAATTAATTGTAAAATGGAATAAAATAATGTAATGGTCATTAAAGTAATAGTAATGCCGAATGAAATAATTTTTTGAATTTGTGAAAATTTCAGAATATGTTACAGTGATTAAATTATTTGTAAAATAGTATGAAATAATGTTTTACATTAGTGAAAATTTCAGTATTAACAGTTTTTAAATTAATTGTAAAATGGAATTAAATAATGTTTATATACCTGAAAATTTCTAAATAACTAAAGATCATTAAATTAATAGTGAAACTGAGATAAATAATGTTTTGAAATGATTTTATAAACAACAGTTTTTGGAAAAAGAGTAAAACCCTTAAGGTTTCATCCTTGTAAGCATTTTTTTTTAAAAAGGGAAATAAGAACCAATA
The DNA here is from genome assembly GCA_034769895.1 of Magicicada septendecula. Classification (NCBI taxonomy): domain Eukaryota; kingdom Metazoa; phylum Arthropoda; class Insecta; order Hemiptera; family Cicadidae; genus Magicicada; species Magicicada septendecula. Next base: position 23,777,981 of record CM068376.1, read on the forward strand.
AATGTTGTTTGTTGAGTTTTGGAAATTTAGGTCACTGCATTAAATAATTAACCTAATGGTTCCCCAGTACGATGATTTTATTTCTCTAGGAGGCGCCCTCCTGTTCTAAACAGGTGTGCCGGTCATCCAGGTAAGCTATAGAAATTTATATATATATATTAAGAAAGTAAAAAAAAAATATAAATTTTGAATAGTTTGAAGAGTTGTCTTGTCAATTCGATTTTCTTGATACTCGATGGAGGGGATGTTGTCAATATAGTGGCTCACAAATGGTAGCAGATCGTGGTTGGACGTAGTCCTGGCCACCTCTGAACCGAAAATTGAAAATTGATGCGGTGGCCTCGATACTTAATCGACATGCACTGGCAGTCTTGTAGTGAGGTCTCATACCTCAATGTATGACATTTTCTTGTAATTTATGTGTATGATATTGTTGTAAATATTTGGTTTTTGGGAGCGGTTGCCGGGCTGGGACACCAGAGGGTGAGCACAGGCGTGTTAGTGATTCCAAATTGTATCTTTGGGGCGTTCTGAGTTGAGTGTCGATTTGTTTGTTTGTGTACGTGTTTATGTCATTGTCCATTGTTGGTGTTATAGCATATGGTCTTTCTGTATCGGTTGTTGGTCCGGTGTCGGGTCGGGGAGCCCTGGGGTACCTTGATTGTCGGTTGAAGTAAAGACATAGTATCGAGGGATGATGTCAGAGGCAGGGCTGAGTAGTGGGCGGCGCGAGGGCCGCGGCCTGGTGCCCGAGTATTTTAATAAGGAAGAGTTACAGTAGGAGATACGGTTGCGGGGTGGGGTCCCCCAGGGGGATGTAGCGTCCTTGAGAAAACAACTGCGAGAGCTGCTTGCGGGGGAGGTTCCTCTACAGAGAGTCGAGATTGAGGACCTAGAGGAGGAGTTAGCTTTGTGTGCGGACAAATGGACGGAGTTCTCCACCCTGATGGAGGACTCTGAATATATGGGGAGTTCTACCCGAGTTTGGCAGAGGGTGACCCAAAAGATGCACCACTTGTCAGATCGTCTCCGCAATTTGTTGTCGCAGGACGGACTGGAAGAGGAGGTTGGGCGGGTTGCGACAGCCCTGCAGTCGAAAATTTGCCTTCCGAGTGAGGTTCAGGAGAGTCCGAGTAAACAGAAAGAGATGCTCACGCGCCAGGCCGTGGCCACTGAGCGGGTGGATCTCCTGGGGGAAGCATGTAATGCACTGGTGGAGGAACGTCCTCTTATTTCGTTGGACAGTCGCCCCCAGGGATTTCAGGGTGATCAGGTGGAAGTCCCTCGTGGTTTTGGTACCACCCTTTCCAGTGTCAGATACGATTCGTTACCGAACCCCATCTATGATCTCCTCCGTCGGCTTCCTGTGGTCGACGGTCTGGACCTGGACCAACTGGTGAAATTTTTTTGAAGGGTTTTCGGGATTTATGACTTCTCTGGGGTGACTGGTGCCTCTCTTTTGAACATGATCTACCCTTATTGTCGGGCACCTTTACTGGATCGTGTGGTCTGACATCTCGGCGCGGGCGGGGATTTCGATACCTTCCACAGAGATGTTCTGGAGCTGTTTATGCCCGGGAGGCTGCGTGACCAGATGCGGCAGAGACTATTTTATAGAGTTCAGGGGCACGGGGAAAAATTAAATGTTTTCATAACCTCGATCAAGAGTGCTGCGTGTGGACGTGTCGGAGGCTGAGGTGGTGCGGGTCATCTTGGAGGGCCTCAGTCCCCAGGAGAGGTCACGTTTGGTGTTCCTGGAGAGACCGCGAAGCTTCGAGGATCTCAGCAGAGCTTGTGTCTTCGCCCGCACCATCCAGATGAATGATGAGACTCGCTCCGGCACTTCGGAATTCCCGGTCTCCTGTTCCACATCTGGTCAACAGCGGCCACCTCCCCGGGAACAACGAGGTAACAACACGGAGAGAAAAAACTATGGTTGTTATAATTGTGGTAAGATGGGGCACTTGGCCTGGAATTGCCAATTCAAACGGTCTGATGTCTCGGGTGAAAAACGCCCTTCAAAAAACGGCCTGCGTGGGGGGGATTGAGGGGACGCCGGGCCATTTCCACGCGTGGTAGAGTAAGCGTAACTCATGTTCTATCTTGTTCGGTTGAAACTGGGCACCCATCCGGGAAGCCCTCTCCTAAGCCTATTCGTCCTGGTCTTTCCGTGTGTCCCTATCTCGAGTTAGAGGTTGGAAAAGGGCGTATTCGGGCCTTGGTGGACTCGGGATCGGCGCGGTGTTTAATCTCGTCCCGTGTTGGTTAGGGAGTCCTTAATTAAGGTGAGTGCACCTTCGTCGGTGGTGTGTTGGACGGCCTCGAGGGAGGTTTTGCCTACCTCAAAAATGGTATCATTCAAGTTTAAGATAAACTATTTTTCGTGGGTATGCGAGTTTCTAGTCGCTCCTAATCTGAGTGTAGATTGTATTCTGGGTGCGGACTTTATTGCTAAAAGTGGTCTGGTTCTCGATATCCAGGAGCACGCTTGTTTTTGTAAGTTTAACCGTGGTGTGCGCATTCCTTTTTTTGGATATCGGGACGCGTCGGGGGAGGGACTTGAAGAACGTCAACCCCCGGCATCTATTAATAATTTAAACCAGTCCCAACAGACCACTTTTCTTCAATTGTGTGAGGAGTTCCCCGAGGTACTGACTGCCAATCTCGGACTCACACATAACCTTGAGTATCGTATCCGCCTTTGTGACTCCTCGGTTGTCCGTTCGCACCCTTATAAATTCGCCCCTCCCAAAATGACCATTTTGCGTGAGAAGGTTCAAGAATTGTTAGACCAGGGCGTCATTGAACCTTCCACGTCAGCCTATGCTAGTCCAGCATTCTTGGTGCCTAAACCGGGAGGTAACCATCGGCTGGTTATTGACTATCGAAAATTAAATCAAAATATAGAGGTTGAGTCGGTGTCCCTCCCGGACCTGCATTCGGCCTTTGACTGGTTTTCGCAGGCCCGCTATTTCACTATATTTGATCTAAATTCCGCCTACTACCAGATACCCTTACTCAAGGATTCTCGTCCGTACATGGCTTTTTGCGTACCGTGGAACCTGTACCAATATAAGAGAGTCCCCATGGGACTGGCTGTTGGTGCTCAGACGCTAACCCGTCTACTAGACACTGTGTTCCACGATGTGAAATTCCAGAATGTATTCAACTATTTAGATGACCTGATTTACAGTACCACCTTGGAGGAACACATGGATCACCTCCGTGAGGTGTTGTGTCGCCTGAGGCGCGCGGGGCTTACAGTAAACCCGACAAGGTGAAATTTGCCCAGGAGGAAATTTCTTTCCTCGGTCACCTTGTGTCTCATAAAGGGGTCACGGTAGACCCAGAGAGGACTCAGGCTATTCGGGATTTCCCTCCTCCAAGGGACGCTAAAGGGGTGGCCCGCTTTGTTGGGATGTTGAATTTTTATCGGCGGTTCATTCCCGGGGCCGCCGAGATTGCCGCTCCCCTAAATTCCTTGAGAAAAAAGGGTGTCAAATTTGTGTAGGGCTACGAACAGCAGCGGGCCTTTGAGACCCTGAAGGAGGCCATTCTGTCGCCGCCCGTGCTTCGGATGCCTGACTTCACGAAGCCCTTTATTTTGCAGTCTGATGCCAGCTCTGTTGCGATCGGCGCCGTGCTCTCGCAGGAGGTGGATGGTGCTCGGCAGCCTGTAGCTTTTGTATCTAGGACCCTCACCGACACCGAAAAGAAATCATCTGTTTATGAGTTGGAGTGTTTGGCAGTTGTCTTCGCCCTTGACAAGTTTAGAAGGTATTTGGAACATGCTGAGTTCCAACTAGAGACCGACAATCAGGCTCTCTCTTGGCTTCTGGCGCATCCCCGACAACTGGGTAAAATTGGCCGCTGGGTGGTCAAAATCTCATCATTTAAGTTCAGGGCACAGCATATACGGGGGAACCAAAATGTTGTTGCAGACGCTTTATCACGAATGTACCATCTACCCAGTGAGGAGCCAATAGATGAACCCTTCGCCTTACTCTTGGAGTTTCCCCTCGCCTTTACTGATATCATCCCTCATCAGCTTGATGATGAGACGTTGGGTCCTATAATTGAAAATATTAAATCAGGCGAGATTAAGGCCCCGTATATTCTGTCCAAGGGCGCCCTCTGCTGCAAGGAACGTAGAGGACGGGTTCCTAAGGTAGTGCTGCCGAGCAAGCTTGTACCCATGGTCTTCCAGTACTATCACAATTCCCCGGTGGGAGGCCATTTGGGTGTTTCTAAGACCATCGCCGCGATTAGGAAGAACTTCATCTTGGCATGGACCGGGACATCGCCACCCGGGTGACGTGTTGTCATCTGTGTAGTCTGAGCAAGCCCGCTCAGAACACCAAGTTGGGGTTGCTGTCTTCTGAGGTGGCTATGGAGAAGGTTTTCATCGACTACGTGGGTCCTTTCCCACGTACCAAGGCCGGGAATTCGTTCCTCCTTGTTTGTGTGGATGCCTTCTCTAAGTTTGTCTGGCTACTTCCTTTTCGTCAGGCAAGTGCTGCAACTACCATCACAGCCCTTCAGACCAGCATCTTTCAGCATTTCGGGCTTCCCTCCATCATTGTCTCGGACAATGGCCCCCAGTTCATCTCCATGCAGTTCCGAAACATGTGTTTCAAGCACGGCATTCAACATGTAACCACTTCACCTTATCACCCGCAACCTTCCCACGCTGAACGATTTTATCGCAACCTCAGATCCGCCCTCATCGCATACCACGCGGAACAGCAGAACACGTGGGACCAGAATCTTAGGTGGTTACAAATGGCTTTCAACTCCTCCCTTCATGAAAGTCATAGAGCCGTGCCCTTTGATGTCATGTTTGGTTTCTCCCCTGTTCACCCCCTTAGCAATTTGTGGAGATTGGAGGATCTTCTTCCGGATTCGCCGAACGGGGGTTCTCGCACAGGTGGAAAGAGGTGAGGAGAGCTCTGCTCCGATCGCACGAGCGCGTGCGGCATCGTTACAACGCTGGGAGAGTCCCCAAACCTTTTAAGGTTGGACAGTTGGTGTACTGTAGGAGCCACCCTCTCAGCTCTAGAGTGGAGGGTCGCGCCGCCAAGCTCTGTTATCGGTGGTTGGGACCGTTCCGAATTTCAAAATTTGTCTCTCCGGTAACTGCCAGCCTGGTGGGTCTAGAGGACGGAATGCAGGTGAGAGTGGCACATGTTTCGCATTTGAAAGCGTGTCCTCAATTAGAGGTTCCTTGAGATAAATATATATATATATATATATTGCTACCCCAGTAAGGATTAATTAAGGTCTTTGGGTTTGGTTTTCGGGGGGCTTTCCTGGAGGATCTGGGTTTAATAATTTTTGGGTTTAATGGTTTTACCTTTTAGAGATTTTAACAGTTTTAAGGAGGGTCAAATGGGGTTTTAAAGTTTTAGATGGATTTTAGCTCCTCTCCTTTCCTTTCCTCTTTCTATCTCTTTAGGTCGCGACCGCTCACACTTCCAGCATCTTACACACACGCACACACACACACACACACACACACCTTGTCCTTCTTTCCGGTGTCCTTTCGTTTTCAACTTCCGTTTTATTTTTACCTTTTAAACAGTTTTATTTAGTCCCCAGCCTTCCTCCAGTTGTAGCCGACCCAGTGTCGTCCAACCCGTTGGACTCCTTTTGTTGTGGGGGTGTGCCGTAACTTAGGAATTTTGTTACGGCAACATACAAAAAATTATGAAGTCAAATTACTGTATAGTCGCGCTATCTGTTAGAGAGATCGGGCAACTGCATTTTCCTGCCTCGCGAGTGGCGGCGTGGTTGTTGTTGAGAATGCGGGAAGCGTGTCGGTCGGTCTCGTCTTGTTTCTGCTTTCAAGCCGGCTGCATGTGATGAAAGAAAATTTAGTTGTTCTTTTGTAATACCGGGCGTAAATTATTTACCATGGCTGGCTAAGAACTAAGGTGTGCCCTAGGTGTCTCCGGCTCGCTCAACCGTGACCAAATGATCAGAAAAAAAAGAAATGTGAAGAAGATGAAGGAACGCCGTAAGTATGTAACGTGCATGCTCCAGCCAAAATGAAAGGTATGTCTCTGATGAACCTTTCTGGTGTATGCTGTGCAAGTAAACTTTTATTATAATGATCAGAGCAATAATTCTAGACTGTGGACAGTGTTACTTCGGTTAAATGGTGAATTAACTTAATTTCTTTGGTGCGTATATCTGTTCCATCTGTACCACTTGATACTCTGGTCAGGTAGTGACATGGCTAGCTGACTTAACATATAAAAAAAAAGACTTTTGCTTAATCATCTTTACATTACTTAATATCCTGCAATCCCAGTTTATTTTGTTGGTTACGAATTTATATCTGAACAATAGTTTTTCTTTCAAAACACTGTTGAACAAGTCTGGCATCTGAAATAATTTTTTTTATAGTGAGGACAGCTCCTTACAAGTATAATAATTAGTAGGTGATAGTGATACATTATATGCAAAATGCAATTATAAAAAAAAAATATACAGTATATATAAAAACGAAATGTGTTAAGCTACAGCTGGTGAATTGCCACTTACTTAAACTATACTGTGTGAAGGCTCAGCCTTGCTAGAAGGAGTCATGCATCGTTCCTTTATTTTCACTGAGGATGTCTCTCAGTTATTTATCAGTGTGTCTATGTAACTGTCTTGTGTGTAAATTGTGAAGTGTATGTAAGTCTTAAAAAAGGAAATCATGTAGTCATACGTATTGAGTGTATAACCATTGTCATGACAGGTAGTGAACTATCCACCACATGTATTGAAGCTATGTTATATCCATACATGTTTTTGGATTTAGAATCAATTTTAATTTTCCATGAATGAAGTTAATGAAACTTAATAACGTTTTCTCAATTTAATATATTCTGAATTGCATGAAACATTGTCGTGACAGGCACTGAACTATACATCACATGTGTTGCACAGATGTTGAATAACTCTAGGTTGTTGGAATTTAAAGTAAATGTTAATTTTTCATATAAATGAATTTAATGAAACTTAATAAGGTTTTCTCAATTTAATATATTCTGAATTGCGTGAAGCATTGTCATGACAGGTACTGAACTATACATCACATGTGTTGCACCTATGTTGAATAACTGAAAAATTTCTAAATAACTAATGATGATTATATGAATAGTGTAACGGATTGAAATGTTGTGAATTTCTAAAAATTTCGTAATAAGTAACAGTGGTTAAATTAATTGTAAAATGGAATAAAATAATGTAATGGTCATTAAAGTAATAGGAATGCCGAATGAAATAATTTTTTGAATTTGTGAAAATTTCAGAATATGTTACAGTGATTAAATTATTTGTAAAATAGTATGAAATAATGTTTTACATTAGTGAAAATTTCAGTATTAACAGTGTTTAAATTAATTGTAAAATGGAATGAAATAATGTTTATATATCTGAAAATTTCTAAATAACTAAAGATCATTAAATTAATAGTGAAACTGAGATAAATAATGTTTTGACTAAATATCACTATAATATTGACGACTCGGAACACAAAGTTTTTCATAAGTAAAAACGTAAAGTTTTACCTTACAGCCTAAACCGGCTTTCACCTATAGAAGGCTTCATCAGAGGCTGACGTTAGTAGCGCTGCTCGTCTTGTTGTTGGCGACGAGAAAGTGTTTCGAAAGATTGAAGCTGTGTGTGTGTGTGGTGAGATGTGTTCGAATAATGCGTGCGATTTGAATTGTGTCTGTTCGTTTAGGATGTCGTTTTTATTTGTTTTTGTGTGTTTGTATATTTCTAATTGTTCTAGAGTGTCTAGTTTTCGGCCTTTTGTGTGTACGTGTAGTATGTTCATGTTATTGTCGATGTTTTTATATGTGTGGTTTGCTTCAATGAGGTGGTTTGCGAAGGTAGATTCTGTAGTGGTGTGGAGTGCTTTTGTGTGTTCAATGTATCTCTGTTTGAAGCTACGTCCTGTCTGGCCTATGTAGAATTTACTGCAATTTGAACAATTTAGTTTATATACACCGGGTAGATCGAATTTGTTTTGTGCTTTGGGCATGCGTTTTGATAGTGTGTGTTCTGTTTTGTTAGTAGTTTTGTAAGCGATTCTGTACCCTGCTTTTTTGAATTTGTGGGCAATTTTTTCTGTTTGTTTGTTGATGTATGTTAGTGTTATGAATTTGTTGTTTTCTGTCTTTGTCTGTTGTTTGTTTTGTGTTTTGTGTAGGAGTTTACTGACTATTGTTCTGTCATAACCGTTAGATTCTGCTAGATATTTTATCGTGTTTAGTTCGTCTTTGTAGTCTATTTCATCTAAGGGGATGTTGTTAAGTCTATGTATCATGGTTCTAAAAGCAGCTAGTTTGTGTTGTATTGGGTGATTGGAGGTGTTGTGTATTAGTGTGTCAGTTGTAGTTGGTTTTCTGTATATACTGAATTTGTGCCTGTGTTCTAGTTTTGTGATGGAGAGGTCTAAGAAGTTTATGGTATTGTTGTGTTCGTATTCGGCAGTGAAGGTTATGTTTTTATGTATTTTGTTTATGTGCGTTAGTAACTGTTCACATTGTCTTTTGTTTCCCCTGTATAGTATTAGAATGTCATCAACGTATCTGTGCCAATATAGTATTTTATGTGAGTGTCTGTCATTGTTTGTGAGTATTTTTGTTTTTTCTAAGTGTTGGAGGAAGACTTCTGCTAGAATGCTGGATATGGGGGAGCCCATGGGTAGGCCATCGTTCTGTGTGTAGTATTTATTGTTATAAGTAAAGTAGTTTTGTTTTGTGATAATGTTCAGAGTTTCTGTGATTTCAATGTTTTGAAATGATTTTATAAACAACAGTTTTTGGAAAAAGAGTAAAACCCTTAAGGTTTCATCCTTGTAAGCATTTTTTTTTTAAAAGGGAAATAAGAACCAATAAATGTTGTTTGTTGAGTTTTGGAAATTGAGGTCACTGCATTAAATAATTAACCTAATGGTTCCCCAGTACGATGATTTTATTTCTCTAGGAGGCGCCCTCCTAGTTCTAAACAGGTGTGCCGGTCATCCAGGTAAGCTATAGAAATTTATATATATATATAAAGAAAGTAAAAAAAAAATATAAATTTTGAATAGTTTGAAGAGTTGTCTTGTCAATTCGATTTTCTTGATACTCGATGGAGGGGATGTTGTCAATATAGTGGCTCAGCTTTCGTCGTTGACGAAATGAAACGGCGTTTCGTTTTACTGCAACTACTGTCTACACAGATTTTCGGACAATAAAGATACTAACGCGGCGCGAAAACGAGTTGAAGAACACGAACGCAACTGTTCTCAGCACGGAGTACAGAAAGTAAAACTTCCTGACGAGAACGAAAAGTGGATGTATTTTAAAAACTTTTCACTTTGTCACCGCGTACCTTATACGGTATACGATGACTTCGAATCGTTTATTGTTCCGACCACCGGTAAAAACGTGGCACATCATATACCAGCCAGTTTCTGCTATGTGATAGTTGACTGGATGGGAAACGCCGTCAAGAAACCTGTAATATACCGCGGTAAAGACGTGGTGGACACGTTCCTTCGTGTGCTTTTAACCGACGTTCAACGACTCGATAGAAATTTTAATAAACCGATCCAAGTGACAGCGGTCGATGAACGGTCTTTCCGAAACACCACGCACTGTCATCTGTGCAAGAAGCCGTTAACGGGCGACACGGTTCGAAACCATTGCCACATAACGGGAAACTATTTAGGCGCTGCTCACAATGCGTGTAATATAAATTACAAAATACCAACACACGTTCCGGTTTTTTTCCATAATTTAAGTGGCTATGACTCGCATCATTTGATGCAAGGTTTCGGAAAGTACAAGGAAGATCAAATAACGTGTATCGCTACTACAAGCGAACGTTACATCTCCGTTACACTCGGTCAGCTCCGGTTTCTCGATTCTCTGCGGTTCATGAACGCGTCACTTGAAAAACTCGTCTCCAACTTATCCGCGGATAAATTTAAAATCCTTAATCAATTTTACACGCGTAATGTTGATTTACTGTTGCGTAAAGGTGTGTACCCTTACGAATACGTTACGGACGATTCAAAATTTGACGAGTCAGTTACCGGACCGCGTACATTTTTACAACGGGTTGACAGAGTCGGATATAAACGAAGAAGATTACGCGCACGCTCGAGCGGTTTGGTCGGCTTTCGACATGCAAACGTTCGGTGATTATCATGACCTTTATTTAAAAACGGATGTACTACTGCTTGCTGATATATTTGAAAACTTTCAAAACATGAGTCTGCAGTACTACGAACTCGATCCGTGTAACGTTTTTACCACCGCCGGATTAGCGTGGAACGCGATGCTGAAAATGACAGGAGTCAGGTTAGAGTTACTCCGCGATATACACGTACACCTGTACATCGAAAAAGGTATCCGAGGCGGTTTAGCAGCAAATCCTAATCGGTACGCCAAAGCCAACAACCCGTACATTCCCGATTATGACGCAAGCAAGCTGCACAACTATTTACTCTACCTCGATTGTACCAACCTGTACGGAACGGCTATGACACAGCCTTTACCACTGTCCGGTTTTCGATGGTTGGAACGTACAGAGATCGATACGTTGAACATGCATGCGTTACGCGACGATGGTGACACCGGTTATATCCTGAAAGGCGACCTGGGGTATCCACATTACCTACACGACTTACACAGTGACTACGCTTTAGCACCCGAAAAGCGTACTATTACGGACAGTATGCTTTCACCGTACTGCTATCGCATGAAGCTGTTAAAAGACTTTGAGTGTAGTAACGGTAAGGTAGAGAAACTGATAACGTCCCTCGAGGACAAGACAAAATACATTGTTCATTACAGAACATTGAAACTCTACCTCGAACTAGGAATGGAGTTGAAAGCGATTCACCGTGTGTTAGCATTCACACAGTGCGTATGGTTGAAACCTTTCATCGATTTTAATACGGAGCGACGAAAGGAATCCAGAAACACCTTCGAAAAAGACTTTTTTAAGTTAATGAATAACGCACGGTACGGAAAATCGTTGGAAAACCTACGGAAGCGAATCGATTTCAAGTTAGTTCCAAACGAGAAGAAACTTCACAAACTAACCGCTAACCCCAGGCTACAACATTTTTTCATCTATAACGAGGACCTGGTAGGTCTCACGATGAAAAAAACATCCATTACACTGAACCGACCTTTGTACGTTGGGTTCAGTGTATTGGATATTAGTAAGCTGATCATGTATCGGTTCCATTAAGGATTCACGATGAATACGTACGGGTCACGTGCACGTCTATGTATGGCGGACACTGACTCTCTGTTGTACGACATTCGCACCGACGATGCGTACAAAGACATGGAGGAGCATCTGGAACTCTTTGACACGTCGGAGTACCCTAAGACACATCCGTGCTATAGTGAAACAAACAAGAAAAAGTTGGGTACTTTTAAAGATGAAACGAATGGAATACCGATACTTGAATTTGTCGGGTTGCGCGCAAAATGTTATTCATTCGTTACGGCAAACGATAAAGAGAAAAAGGTAGCGAAAGGTGTGCCACGTTCCGCGATAGCTACACAGTTGAAACATCAACTTTATAAGCAATGTGTAAAGACCACTTCTCAAACTTATATACGGCGCAGACTATCCAAAGCGAAAAACATAACATATACACAAGAAAGCTAACAAAATTATCGCTGTCACCGTACGATGACAAACGATATGTCTTGGATGACGGTGAAACAACACTGGCGTACGGTCATTATAAACTCTGTCAATCCAGACGCGAGATAATTCAGCAAGCGAGAAAATCCGTTATAAATTATGCGTTCGATATACGTTGATATAAGACTCGCTTGCAGGAGCAACACACTGTCATTAGCGACGATGAAGTCGGTGAAGTTCAGTGAAAACGTAACGGTATATCTCGTACCAAAATTTTGCGATTCGCGATTCGGGTGGCGATATGGAAAACGTACGCAAAACTATTGCAAAGGAATTGCACAGACCGGTGAGAAGGAACTTTCCCAGACGTGCGGTGGAGGTGAAGGGGTTACACGATCTGTACCAAGCGGATTTGGTGGAAATGATACCGCATGCCAAGTTGAACAAGGGGTACAAATATCTAATGACGGTAATAAACGCATTTAGCAAGTATGCATATGCGATTCCCTTAAAAACTAAATCGGGTGTTGAAGTAGCACAGGCTCTCGAACCAATAATTGTAAAAAATAAAATGAAATACCTGCAAACGGATAAGGGGAAAGAGTACTTTAACACTACCGTACAAGCTTTACTAAAGAGATTCAATGTCAAACACTATTCAACGTATAGCGAGAAGACAGCGTCCATCGTAGAGCGATTTAATCGTACGTTGAAAACGAACATGTACCGCGCGTTCAGCAAGCAAGGACATTATCGGTGGTTGTCGCTTTTGCCTAAACTGGTGATGGAATACAACGACAGAGTGCATAGAACTATAGAGATGAAGCCGCGACAAGTCGACAAGAGCAACGAGCGAATTGTGTTGGAACGAATAAGAAAAAATACCGTACCGCGGAAAATGAGCAAGAAACGTAAGTTTAAAATAGGCGATCGAGTGCGTATCAGTAAATACAAAATCACATTCGCTAAAGGTTATACACCAAACTGGACGAACGAGATATATACAGTGCACAGAGTTCAGCCAACCGTACCGGTTACGTACTTGTTGAAAGATCACACGGGTGACGTTGTGGAAGGTGGGTTTTATGAACAAGAATTGAGTAAAACCGGCGTTGGTGATGTGTATCTTGTTGAGAAAATATTACAACGTAAAGGTGATCGCGTGCGAGTGCGCTGGCTCGGCTTTGACGGTAACCACGATTCGTGGATACATAAAGATCTGATATAATAACATTACCACAGTATTTAACCGAACGTAAACGAGTTAGGATGAAGATTGAACAACAATCGTTAAAGTTAAATGTTAAGAACGTAGACTCTGCTAAGTACAACGGTGAAGTTGCATATAATAAACACAGTCCACTGTTTCCGAACACAGTTCGATGCATCGTGTGCGGAGGATCGTGCAGCGGGAAGTCAAACGTTGCCTTTAACATGTTATTCGATCCAAACGGACTGCGATTTCAGAACCTGTACGTGTTCTCCAAATCGTTATTTCAACCGAAATACCGTATGTTGGAAGACGTTTTTAATGCACTCGCTGACGAAGGAATGATGTACTTCACATACAGTGAAAACGATGAAGTACCGCCTCCGCACGAAATTGAACCTAATTCAATCAAGTTGTTCGACGATGTGGTATGCGAACGACAGAATAACATACGAAAATATTTCGCTATGGGGCGGCATAGCGGCGTGGACACTTTGTACCTTTGTCAGACGTACAATCTGGTGCCAAAGCAACTGGTGCGTGATAATACCAATTTCTTAGTTTTGTTCAGACAAGATGATCTCAATTTACACCACGTTTACAACGATCACGTTAACACAGACATGAAATACGAAGAGTTCAAAGCGATGTGCGCCGAAGCGTGGAAGGATCGTTACGGATTCTTAGTCATCAACAAGGACTCACCGATAAACGCGGGCAGATACAGAGTGGGTTTCGATCGTTTTATACATAAATAGAATAGTTTGTGCGAGAGTCATCAGTGTCAAAATGGATGACAAGCAATTGACACAAGAAATCGATGCAATTAGCGACAACATAAGGCAAAAGTATCGTGCGTTGAAACATGACCTCAGAGAGAGCGATGAAGCGTTAACGAGAACGTACAAACCTCTTTAGGAACCGTTAACCCAGATTTCGGAAAAGTTGAATGTCTCCGGTGATAAAATTAAAAAATAAAAGTTGAAAATGAAGATAAAGATACGAAGACAGCTGTCGAGATGACACCACCACCATCACAACCTCGATTCCTTAGAACGGAAGTGTTGGCACAAACACCTGATGTTGAAACACCGAACGTGACTCTTGAAGAGTTTTTACCAACACCCGAAGGTCGACACGAAGCACAAGAATACGTTGAACAGTCTGTCAAAGGTCCGCTCGCGAGGAAATACTGCTCGCGTTGTCTGATGATCGAGATAAGAAGATGGATCATACGTACGGTGTTCTTAACGTTGAAGACAAATGGATGGTAGGCAATTCGGTGTTGGAGATCAATCAAGACGATAGCTTCTACATAGCTGGAAAACGATACAGAGGCACACCGGGTCTCTACGAACTTATGTTTATGAAAGAACCCGACAAGAGCGTCTACGGTGAAAACGATTTAGCAGCGTACAAGTCTATACTGTCGGACACTAACGCTTATAAACGTTATTATTTACCCGGTGCTAAAGTAAATACAAACAAATGTTTAAAGTACAGAGAGATAATCGCTCGATTGTTCCCACCACGCAGCGGACGTGGTATCGATTACGTACACTGCAACGATCCCAACGAACTGGTTGAACGGTTAAGACTGCTGGTAAGTTCAAAACGCGCCGGTCACACCGGACACGACAACGAAATCATCTCCGTTGTGGAGGAATTACGCGAAGCCAACAGTATCGTATAAATTTTATGAACGTCGGTGTAACAACTCATTGTTGTCAACACTGTCGACATGTGCGGATTAGATTTGACGCCTGACTTTGAAGTCGAAAACGAGAGACTGAAAACCTTTACATCATGGCCTGTGCATTTCATCAGTCCGACCGTTATGGTTGCCGCAGGCTTTCATTACACAAATGAACTGGACAGGGTTCGGTGTTCATTTTGCGGTATAGGAATATTTCGTTGGAAAGAGGGTGACGATCCGATTGTGTTACACACGCGATGGTCACCGCAGTGTCGTTACTTAAAACGGTTAGCACATCTTTTGTAGCGTGCAGTCGTACGATGGTTGTGGACAAGTTCGGGAGACATCAAAGCGCCGTGAGCGTGCGACGAGAAACAAAAAGACAATTACGCAATAGTGTAGGATTTAAGATTACGAATGATGGGCATATAGATGTTGAAAAAAAAAGATCCGCAATCTGAACGAACCGGATGCAGCAAAGGATGCTGTATCCCTGACTTATATGCAAACACATTGTCTGCTACTCGATGATGAACGTAAAAGCGTGGACGTTAAACTGTGTAGACTGAAAAATGTTGATACTCCTGTAGACGTTAAAGACGTAGTCAACAAGTATTACATTGATGACAACTGTATACAACACTCGAGTCAAGAGAGAGGTGAGGTCATCGATGCACGAGATCGATGGGTAATCAACGTTCGAAGTCCGGAACAAGCGACCGATGCGGTCAACAAAAACTACGTAGACTCGAACGCCATTAAAAAAGTATCGAACAGCTATTTGTTTGGGCAGAGCTGGTTGTCGGGAGTGAGTTCACCGATTCTTTCTGATGACGCGGTTAACTTAAAATACATGTTGCAGAACACCGTTAGCTTGAGCGAAGATGGTGTTTTCAAAGCAGCGGAAAAGAGAATAACAGACGTAGCGGATGGTTTTGCGGAGAGCGATGCTGTTAACTTACAACAATTAAATGACGTGAGACGATTCGTAAAGAGCGAGATGTATAAAGTCGCTAAAACATTTCAATATCAACTGGACAACTACTTATTGAAATTGTCTAAGCCACGTAGTTCAGAAGACGAGTGGACACTCGACACGAAGGAAATAAAAAGGTTAATAGATGAATACGATAAAAACACAGAAGAGAAAGACTGGAGATCGGTTTACGATGTACAACAACGTTAAGAGGAAAAAGGGGTGGGGCGTCGGAAACGTGCTTAAAAACGTTGTACCGTCCGTTGCTTCGTCAGTTATCAATCGCGCGGTGGACGCAATACCTGTCGAATTACATCTGCCGGGTTACAGATTCTGTGGACCGGGCACGAAACTCGAAGAAAGATTAGCGCGTGGTGATCGTGGAATCAATCAACTAGACGAAGCCTGTCGCGAACACGACATCGCTTACGCTCAATACAAAGACAACGAAAGTAGACGTATTTCAGACCGTAAACTCGCAGAAAAAGCGTGGGGACGGGTAAAGGCGTTGGATTCGGGTATCAGCGAACGAGGTTATGCGACAGCAGTTGCAGCGGCCGTGAAAGCAAAATCAGCAATAGAAAGCGGTCGACGTCGTAAAAATAAAAAGAATGTGAGTAGTCGTGGTCGTGGTGCTGGTGGTGGGATGAAGAAGAGAAGGAAGAGAACTGTCTGAACCGCTAGGAAGAAGAAGAGAACTGCGTCCGGATTGTATCTACGTCCGTACCGAAAAAACTAATTCACATACCGCTCCGCCCGTTGTCCGAAGATGAATTACGTGTATACGCAAAAAACCTAAACATACCGTGTTTTAGAGTTGTTTACATGCGCAACGCATTACCGGATACAACGCCGTGGAAGAACGAAAGCGTCATCGTAAATTTGGACGACGAGAGCGGACCGGGAACCCACTGGGTATGTTACAAGAAGCGTGAAAATCGAGTACACTATTTTGACGGGTTCAGTAATTTACGTCCACCTCTCGAGCTGATACAATATTTTGGTGATACAGCCGACGTTCGTTACAACTATGAACGGAAGCAACCTCCTAACACGGTCATCTGCGGTCATTTATGTTTAGACTTTTTATCGTCTTCTGATCAGTAAACTTCAGCATGTCGTCGCTAACGGTCACCGTGACGGGTACCGACGCTGCGAATCTCGTGTGTAACTTTTTCCCACCTCTCGAGTTATACGGTGAATGGTACGTTGGTTTATTGGATTTTACATCGTATAATTCAATACCAAACGTTACTGAAGGAAAAAATAATGAATTTCCAGTAAAAATTTCCAAGGATCAGTGGTCCGTCATCAAGTTGCCTACCGGCACCTACGAAATCAGTGATATCGAAACGTATCTGCAGAAACAGTTAGGCGAGAGAACAATCAGTTTACGTCCAAACAACAACACATTAAAGTGTGAAATTTACTGTAAGCATGTCATCGACTTTTCGCATACACCGAATACCATTGCAAGTATGTTAGGATTCAAGGAGAATCAGCAGCTGGAAGCGTATAAAACACACGAGTCGAACGTACCCGTCGACATAATCAAAGTTAACACCGTTCACGTACGGAGTAATATCGTACAGGGTGCGTACAAGGACGGCCAGGACCAGCACACGTTGCATTCGTTTTATCCGACCGTGGCACCAGGTTTCAAAATAGTTGAAACACCGACAAACGTAATATACTTACCGGTAAACGTACAACGCGTTGACAACATAATTTTGTCTCTCGTTGATCAGGACGGGGATTTAGTCGATTTTCGCGGTGAAGTTATCACGATACGACTGCATCTGAAAATATGGGATTGTATTTCGGACAAACGTCACCTGTAAAAAGCGAGTGTGTACGAAAGAAACATGGTAGTCGGTGTTCAACGTTGAAGCGATTGACATCAAGGAACAACCGTTTCTTACTTTCACTTGGATTCAAATTATACGATTAAAATAATGTCGGGTGAAATTCTAGCTATCGAACGAGGAGCGGCTTTCGATAACAGAATCGTTGAGTTCGAATATCGTACGCACGCACCGTATGCTTCCACCCGATACGGTAACAACGTTGAAGTACGTATACCCATCCAACAACAGGATGTTTTCACTTTACCGGCGGAGAGTTTTCTGTACATCGAAGGAACATTGACCAAGGTTAACGCTACCGACATAGCGTTGAACGTGAAATTAATCAACAATGCAATGGCTTTCTTGTTTGAGGAGATCCGTTACGAAGTTTGCGGTGTGGAAGTGGATCGTACGAAAAACGTTGGAATTACGAGCACTGTGAAATTGTTACTATCGAGCAATGAGCATGAAAGAAAGCATCTAATCAATTCAGGATGGGTGACGACAACCGACGAGTCGTTGACAGTACACGAGAGTACCGGTGATTTTACGTTTTGTCTTCCGTTGAAAATTCTACTCGGTTTCAACGAAGACTATACACGCATCATGCTGAACGTTAAGCAAGAATTGATTCTGTTGCGTACCTGTACCGATCAGAACGCAATGGTGCTAAAAGAATCAGGTGCAACTGCAAACGGTAATCTCGTAATAAACAAAGTACACTGGAAGATGCCCTATGTGCGCGTGTCAAACAAGTACCGAATACCGCTATTGGAGCACATCGAGGAGGATCATGAACTGGTGATGCCGTTCCGCAGTTGGGAGTTGCACGAGTATCCCGTTCTACCGACGACAAATCGACATTCGTGGACCTTGAAGACATCGTCACAGTTGGAAAAACCACGGTATGTGATATTGATATTTCAGACGGACAGAAAGAACAATATAGCGAAAACGCGTCGGAATTTGATCACTGCAATTTAACGAATGTCAAGCTATTTCTGAACGATAAATACTATCCGTACGATAACCTGAACCAGGATATCGATAAAAAACGTTACGCATTGTTCTACGACATGTATATACGTTTCCAAAAGTCATACTATGACCGTCGCAACAGAACGCCTCTTTTGACACCTAATGAATTTATAACGAAAGCACCGTTGTTTGTCATCGATTGTTCCAGACAAGAAGAACCAATCAAGTCGTCTGCCGTTGATGTGCGTTTAGAATTTGAATCTAGTAACAATTTTCCGGATAAAACCACCGCTTACGCTTTGATTATACACGATAGGATAGTACAGTACACAGCGTTGTCGAATACTGTTCATCGTTTGTCATGAAAACTTGTTCTCCCCTCTACCAGTTTATAAAGATAGGTATTAGCGATCTCTAGCTTGCAACAACCTCAGTCCATTTCAACGATGGAAGGTGACTGTGACAGCAGCAGCAGCAGCCATCGTGAGTATAACGTTTACTTGTCTCTTGCATATCCGATGAACTCGTACTCTAAGTTCGTTACCGTCGGACTGTTTAAAGAACTCAACTATGAACCGGGTGTTCTGTTTACAAACGGGAAAAAGAAACGTATATTACTTGATTTTTCTGAGTGGAATTACTTGATGATCTTTCGTGAACAGTTACTATCCAGTATGTTATTGTACGAAGAAGGTGAAAACCGTGAAAATAAAAAGAGTGTGATGATCAGTCATCACTTTGGGAAAACGTTTGTTCGGATTAACGGTAGTAAGAAGGAAACATTTGTTTTCACAGAACCCGTGTGGATGCGTTTTGGTTATTTATTAACCGTACTAAAGAAATATCTTATTCGATTGTTTTATGATCAAGATCACTTTAAATCGTACATTAATCAAGTAGTAGCCAAGGGGTGTTATGTACCACCATCCTTCTTTTTCCCCTCGTTTTTTCGATTGGAAAGCAGTCGTCACGACCAACAGCTAACATTTGATCGTCTTTACGATGAACTGGTGTTGGAAGGAAAAGTAGAGGGGGAATTTCAAAAAATTAACGTACTCGATGCGGACAAGTGTCACTCGGAAAAATGAACTTGAATAGGACGGTTATTGCCGAGTTTGAAGCGTTTCGCGGTGACAAAAATGAATATGTAATCAAAGAGTTCATTACAGTTGACATAACAACCGGACGTTTTGTTATCGTGTTGTTCGCTCCACCATACGAAAGTGCACGACTGCACCAGAAATTCCGAAAAATCAATGACTGGTTGGAAACACATTATCACAGGATACGATGGAACGATGGTAATGTACCGTACAAGAATATGGTACGCATCGTTGCAGACATTTTTTCAGATTATCCTGTTGCCTATACAAAAGGGTTTGAGAAGGCAAATTTCTTACGACAGTTGTATCACCATGGTGAGGTGATTGACTTAAACGATATTCAAGCACCTGTAGTTCCTAGCAGGGGCGGTTCGTTCTTAGGGCGCTAAGGCGCGCGCCCCCCAGATTAAATCATATCATTAAACAACCCATTATCACTACTTGTGGAAAGTCATTACATATTTCTTTAATACTTCGGACAAGAAAAAATTTTTGTATTAGATAATAGCAGAAATGTTTTCGGAACAGCATGCATTACGGCGCTCTGACAATCGCGCCCATTTCTCAATTCCCCCACTCTATCCAAAGTTGAACGAAGTTGCAAGGGTTGTAAGCTTAAATACGGCATTTAGACGGTCGCTCGGCGCGCCGGCTTCCGCGCCACGTTTAGCAGAACGTGGCGTGATTCACTCAGTATAACTAATCGCAGACTATTGACAATAATATGAGATTTGCTCTTTTTAGTGTTAATATTTCCTCTGGCGTGGTTAATTGAGTGCGGGCATTTGTTTAGGTTTAGGTTTTGAGTTTGAGTGTTTTTTTTAATAGCTTCACGAATAATTTAGGGAAATACTGTAGTGTCGAATTATTAGGTTTTGTTTTAACATTTAATCCAACATTTGCAGGCCCTTAAAGCAATAACTTTTGCAAGATCAAAAAATTGAACTAAAGTCATAAGGTAGGCCAATTCCTGAATTTTGTATGATGCAAACAGAAAATAAGATAAGTGGGAATCGTTTTTCCAGATGGCAACTGCTTTCAAAAGATGCATACCAAAAAAATGACTGGATCTGGGTGGCTGCGACGTTCAGAAATCTTTGTTCTGTTTTCCATGTATTTTATTGTCTCCCAGAGACAATGGTGATCCAATAATGTTGGATGCAGCACTAGAATAGGGGATGCAAAAGAAGTACGTGACATCATTATAACTCACGTAAAAGATAGATTTACTTACACGGGTCACCTAGAAGCAGCTTCATTGATGTCCAATGACTTATTTCCACTTTTTTCTACAAACTTTCCGGAAGAAAAATTCAAGCTAGTGATTCGGCATTAACCTTTCTTACAAGAAAACAAACTCCGGAGGGAATTGGAACTATTATACAAACGGCATGATTATAATATTAAAGGCGTAATAAAACTTCTTAACTTTATAGAAGAAAACAATCTTACGTCAGTTTTCAAAGAAGTGTTGATACTTCTGAAAATTGTCATAACTACCCCCATGACAACTGCCGAACCTGAGCGCTGCTTTTCGACTCTGAAAAGACTAAAGACTTTCTTGAGAAATACAATGAAAAACGACAGACTGAATGCCCTTGCGATGTTATCTATCAACAAGGAACTTGTTAAAGAAATGAAGGACTTTGATGCTAGAAAGTTCGTTAATTTAAAGGAAAGGCGAATGGAGTTTGTATATAAATAAATGGTCTGTTTAAAGTGTAGGTATTATAAAAATAATATAATGTAAATATAGTATATTACTTTTTTTGTGGAAACAGCATAGACATTTTTGTGGACACTTTCGACAGTTTGTGGTTATGTTTATTAATAAATCTGCTGACTCTCTACAAGAGCTCACAATATTTGAGGTGAGATCAAATTTTTAAATAATCGTTGCTTGCTGCACGTGTTACTATTTTTATTTTATTAATGAATTATGTGATCGAATATTGGCGACATTTCCATTGTGCGTCAACTTTAATATTGATAAATAATTACGAAGTCTAAAGGCCGCGCCCTCCAGCCTCTTAAGTCACGAGCCGCCACTGGTTCCTAGATCATTTGTACCCATCATACAATGTCCTGTTCCTCATCGTCAACCCGTTACCACTCCCCCCTTACACTGTGCATTGCGCAAAGCTTTGTTTTATGCAGAATGGTTGCGGCAACGATATAAAATATAGTCGGTTGTGAACATGTTTTCATCATGGTGTTGGTGTGAATGCTACGTGGCAGAAATGTCCATAAACGTAGAATTAGGTACCGTAGTGTGTGCGTGTGTGCTAACCTTGACTACGTCACTGTCGCGGTAGAAATACTCATAAACGTAGTCCTGGCAGTTCGAGACGGGTCACTGGCACGGTAGATATACCTGTAAACTCGTCAGGAACCAGTATGGGTGTGAAAATTACTCATTACGGTACAGCAAATATGAATACGCATCATGTATGAACAACATATTCACCCGATTAAAAAATTAAAAAATAAATAAATAAAATAAGTAAATAAAAAAATATGTACTGCTTTTACACATTGGCTTAGCATTGCATAGTGTATCTTTATCATTATCTACCACTGTACTAGTCAATAGTACAGCGATAGATAACGTGGAGTAGGCCTGCTTTACGAATCTGTAAAGTTGGGGAAACCACGTTAAAAAAACCGTAGCAGGCTCTCATTCGCCTCCCTCATGCTGCTAGGAAGAGGATGAGAGGTAAAAAAATAAAAGTATAACGAAATGTTTATTTATTTAATAATAAATAAACTTATATTGTGCTTTTATGATTTTACACATAGGACGACAGTAGATATCACTCGTGCACCTCATGGTTACAAGTAAGAGACGAGAAGTATAAGTACAGAAATAATTACAGTTAAGCGATAACGGCCCCTTGGTGTAGTGGATGCACGCCGGTTTGGTGTACCGGAGGTCTCGGGTTCAAATCCCGGAGGGGCCATAATTTATTTTTTATGTACAAATTAATATCCAATGACATACCATTGTTACAGTCGAACACATGCGTCATGTGGCCGTTAATTTCGGTGTTAACATTTCGGACACCAAAAATTTCGGGTAACCCCATCCGTTTATTTAAACATTTCAGGTACTAAATTTCAGACACCAAAAATTTCGGTTACCCCCATCCGTTGTTTTAAACATTTCGGGTGTCAAATTTCAGACATTACGCCCTCTACGTCGTCGTCGAACCAGCTATCATATCCACTGTGACAGAACCCAGCTGCCTAGCCTCCTGTTTCGTCATAACCAGTGTTTTATACATGCGTCATGTGGGCGTAGCCACAAATTTCGGGTACCTCCATCCGTTGTTTTAATCATTTAGGGTACCAAAATTCTAACATTAAAAATTTCGGATACCTCCCATACGCTACAGAGAGAGAACGATTATTTGGTTACATCAAAATAAACCAGACCGGTCGGGGAAGCCATGAACCAGAACGCGGAAGTGTTTTAACATTCGGACACCAGCTGCCAGGGGCCTCTGTGTGAGGTCATGAACTGGAACCCGGTTAGGGCGTACCCACCTTTCGGCTACCCCCATCCGTTGATTTAAACATTTCGGGTAACGGTACCCGATGCCCCCCCCAAATTTCGCGTAACGGTACCCGATGACACGTCGTACTAACATTACCTCTGTGCGTCCAGGCCCTCGGCAACCACCGAATTCCGGGTACCCCCATCCGCTACACATTGTTTTCGGCTACCAAATTTTGGACATGCAGAAACCAACGTCCAGGGCATCTGTGACGTCATGAAACAGGTTTTAGCCATGCAGCGCTCGGATGCCAGCGACTAGGGCCTCTGTGTGATGTCATGAACTGGAACACGGAAGTGTTTCAGTCACACATACACACACACACACGCGCGCGCGCGCGCGCAAAACAGTGACGTCACATGGACAGCTCGGACACCAGCTGCCAGAGCCTCTATGACATCATGAACTGGAACCCGGAAGTGTTTTCTAACGCTCCCTTTTATACTACTATTATATTGACGAACTCAACACAATCAAATACATAGCAAAGAAAAACGGTTACAACCCCAATTTAATAAACAAACTACACAAACGCATCAAAAACAAAAATAACAAAACACAAATACCAACACACAACACAATAAATACATCACACTCACATACCATAACTCCAACACACACAAACTTGCCAACACATTCAGAAAACATAAGTACAAAATAGCATTCAGAACTAACAATACCATCAAAAAACACATCAACGATACAAACACGGACATAGACAAATACAATAGAACAGGTGTATACAAATTAAATTGTAAGTAACTGCAATAGTTTCTACATAGGCCAGACGGGAAGATAGTAGGGGGAAAATGGGGGTTCAAACGCAACACAATGTCAACTAATAGAGTCCCGCACCAATCACTTTCACTTTCTACTGGACCACAGCATCCACGACTTTTTCGCGTATATGCCGCCTTTCGTGAGCCTAGATCACTTTCACTTTCTATCAGCCTGCAAATTTCCGCGAATAAATTTTTTTATTTTTTTTTTTAATTTGATATTTTTATTTTTTTAATTAAATTGATTTGCATATCCGTGAATATATGCCGCCTTTCGTGAGCCTAGATCACTTTCACTTTCTATCAGTCCACGAATTTCAGCGAATAAATTTTTTTAATTTGATATTTTTATTTTTTTAATTAAATTGATTTGCATATCCGTGAATATATGCCGCCTTTCGCGAGCCTAGATCACTTTCACTTTCTACTGGACCACAGCATCCGCAATGTATATTAAATCTATATGATCAGGTTTACCAACCTATGTATGGGTTCAAACTTGATATGTGTGTGTATTATAGTGTATATTAAAATATATGATCAGGGTTACCAATCCTGCATTATTGTGTGTGTGTATAGAACAGATCTGTCAACATTTTTCTTCGGTGGGAAATTCAAACTATATTATAGTAAATTGTTGACGACGACTTCGATATCAACTCTCTCTCCCCTCCTCTCTCTTTGTCTCTAGACACAGTTGTCATCAGTTTTACATAAGCGTCGTGCTACTTATGGATTATTGTAATTAGCGATACTAAAATGTAATCACCAGGAAATATATATTTATCACCTATCTCGTGGCGTCCTTTTTTGACACATGACAGTCATTGACTACGATTTAGAAATTAATATACTGCCAAGTCTGTGTGTGTGTGTGTGGTAAAGTGTTACGCATAAAAAAATCTCCTTGAAATAAGGTATTTTCAAAAGTTTTGTGTACACACACATTGTATAATAATTTTCGTAATTGTAAGATACAACCTGCAAATTATTAAAATGTCTCTCTCACACATTTCTGATTACTATACAAATAATTGGATGCATATTCGAAGATTTCCCTTATTCAAACGATTTGTATGTGTGTACACGAACTTAAATACAGACGATTGTAATTTTAAAAATTCATTTTTTGCATTAAATATATATCGTAAACAATGAAATAATAATATTTCGTCATTGTAAGATTTTAATAAAACAATTATCAGTTTAAATAATAATTTTCATGATTGTAAGATACAACCTACAAATTATTAAAATGTCTCTCTCACACACATTTCTGATTACTATACAAATAATTGCATGCATATTCGGAGTACGTTGACAGCGAAACAAGTCTATGCACACACACACACACACAACGATACTGAATTAGATATAGTTATTATTCGCTAAATTAAACCAGAGGTCATTAACCTTGTGTACGACGTCCTACATTCTAATTTCACACCTGCTAGTCATTAGCAGTAATTAGGATTATAAAGTATTTACTCTAAAAACGGTTTTACATAAGCGTCGTGCTACTTATGGATTATTGTAATTAGCGATACTAAAATGTAATCACCAGGAAATATATATTTATCACCTATCTCGTGGCGTCCTTTTTTGACACATGACAGTCATTGACTACGATTTAGAAATTAATATACTGCCAAGTCTGTGTGTGTGTGTGTGTGGTAAAGTGTTACGCATAAAAAAATCTCCTTGAAATAAGGTATTTTCAAAAGTTTTGTGTACACACACATTGTATAATAATTTTCGTAATTGTAAGATACAACCTGCAAATTATTAAAATGTCTCTCTCACACATTTCTGATTACTATACAAATA
This sequence comes from Magicicada septendecula, assembly GCA_034769895.1. Lineage (NCBI taxonomy): Eukaryota > Metazoa > Arthropoda > Insecta > Hemiptera > Cicadidae > Magicicada > Magicicada septendecula. The sequence goes on from CM068376.1 coordinate 23,803,609, forward strand.
ATTGGATGCATATTCGAAGGTTTATAACGAAATAAATTAAAATAAACCGTAATTTGTTTTAAATAATTAAATATATATATTTACAACACTGTACACAAACATAAAATATATAGTTTACAAACCGCTATAATACAATTATTGATTAAATATATATATATATCACAAACATTGTTATATATATAAAATATTAATAATAATATTGTTTTAAATGATTAAATATATACTTACAGCACTGTACACAAACTTAAAATATAGTTTACAAACCGTTATAATACAATTATTCAAAATACATTTTACATTGATTAAATATACATATATAACAAACAAACATTGTTATATACAAAATAAATATTAATAATAATTTTTGACATTGTAAGATTTTAAAATAATAATTTCACGGCTGTAGATACAGTTCACAAGGAAGTTTATCTGTAACATAACAATACAGTCGATATTAGAATCACTGATACGATAATATTCAATTATCACATGCACACACACACACACACACACACAGTTAGTGGAAAGAATCAAATGTGTTAAGTAAGTAAACTTTTTCAAGTATATGTCATTTTTCATAAGTTAATGTACTTTCAAATAATTTCTAATCAAACCAAACCAAATATTATTCACTGGAAATTTGTAAATACTACTTAGAATCAATGATACATTTATCGCATAAAGGTAATGTACTTTCAAATAATTTCTAATCGAACCAACTATTATTCAACGAAACTAAATAGAATCAATGATACATTTATCATGTACATACAAATTCAATTATTAAAGTGTTAAGTACAGTGAGTTGAAACTACACACACACACACACACATCAATAAATTGTTTGTTAACACGATTGCTACTTACGACGTTAGGACTCAATTTCTACTGTGTTGTTTGATTTCTCGCCCCTCGATACACTAAATGTAGTTCTTTAGGTTTGATATGTCTGAGCTCCTCATTCGTGAAGACACCTGCATACCTCTTGGGAAGATAGACACGATACTGACGGTCGCCATCCTCCAACGTAGCAAGCACAGAGTTCCCATATTTTGTGTCCACATTTGTTAAGACCATGATGGGATATTTTTTATTCACTGTCAATTCTGAACATCGTTTGTACTCGATAGCACTTACAGCATTAAACTTTACAAGAAACGACATTATTAGAAGACACTAGTGAACACGTCTGTATCAAACCAGAGAGAACCAAACAATGACAGAATATTCAACAAAAAAGGACAGTACAATATGATAGTGGTGGTGGTAACGTCGGTGTCCCACTTTGCATGTATGAACATGTCCCACAGACGAAATTAGAGACACCAAAAATATAACAATGTCATTAGGAAAGTCCATTTTCATAAGAAAATAGTCACTGCTTACAGCTATGCATGTATGTACATGTCCACAACAGAATGAGAGAGAGATATAAATGTCATCATTCGCGGTGACCTACTTTCTAAATTTGTTACATTAAAAATGTTTGTTTAAAGCAAAAATCATGAATCATCCATTCCCGAATAGCATGCACCTTATAGTTGGCACAACGGACAGAAGAATTGAAATGTCTAAGACATTCTGTTCCATGAATTATATACGGTATGTTTTTAGGACAACCAAAGTCATCGAGATTGATGATATTATTGTGTATTATCTTTGATTGCAAAAAACGTTTTTTCTCAAAACCCTTCACAAACACATATTTATATATACGTGTATGTGATGTTAACAATGAAACAAGATTGTCGTATGGTGTCTCTCCTTCGCTCCATCTAAGTCTATGATAATTTGTTGTTAACCAGTGGTTTGTCCTAACGTATTTGGGATTCGTAACGGATGTAGCAGGTGGAGTCAAAATCCAATGTCTACCAGCAAATCTCAGAACGTCCATGATTGACAGTTCCTTCACAATATATTTTCCGTTGTCGTCGAAAAAGCACTGGAAGTCAATTATAACTGCAGTGTTATCCATAATACTGTAAGACAAAGAAACCACACACATTACAAACTCTATATATGTATATATTATGTTTAAACATACAAATATCGTTGAGATATTAATATGTGAACTTACGTTTACAGACGTCTGGACTGAAGCACCGAGAGACATCAACTGACGAAAGAAACAAGTGTTGAGGAGGGTTACTATACATGGAGACAAATTTTTTTAGTAGGTGGGGAAGTGTCGTCGTCATCGTTCTCCATGTTGATGCGTTGTCGTATCCGATAATGACCGTATGCAAGCGTATCATGACCATTGTCTAATATATAACGCTTATCATCATACGGTGACAACGCTTGCTTATTTACACGCATCGTGTACAGCGTATGATGATCGCTACGTAAACAAAGCGCACTGGTAGAAAACTGTCAATGATCAGTGAGACACTTGCGATATATATCGTGTCGCAGACTCCTCTTAATTGCAACTCGAGGCACACCTTTACATACACGTTTTTGACACTCTTGGGTGGGATCTTCGTGGGCCACAAGGAACGAATAACATTTCGCACGGAGACCCACGAATTCTCTAATAGGACGACCACACGTTTCATCCTTGAACAGTCCGACAACCTTTTTGTTCTTAAGGCTATAACAAGGATGAGACGTAGGGTAATCCGATGTGTCAAAAACGTGTAGGTCCTTCTTCATGTCTGCATACAAGTCTGATGTTTGAATGCTATACATCAGACTGTCTGTATCTGTCATTAATAATTTAACGTTGCAACCGTACTTGGCGACAGCATAACGATAATGAAAGTCGTACATTATCGTTTTGCTAACGTCAAGCACAGTGAAGCCGACATACACGGGACGGGAAAGAACAATGGATTTTTTACGGAGTGAGAGCCCCACCAGATCGTTCGTATAACGAATCATACGTTTTAGCCTAGGTGTGGAAACTAGTTTTTGAAGCCGTCGTTCATTCGAGACTAGTTCAAAGTCTATATGTTTCCGTACGTTCTCCAGCGACTTACCGTATACGGCGTTGTTCATCAGTTTGAAAAGGTCTTTTTCAAAGCTGTTGACGGCTGTTTGCCTCTTGCGAGTGTTGAAATCGATAAACGGTTTCAACCAAGCGCTTTGCTTAAAACACAACACCCTATGAGTCGCTTTCAGCTCTAAGCCAAGACTTAAATACAATTTCAAATTTCGATAATGGAGAACGTAATTTTGTTTGTCCTCCAAAGTTGTTAACAACTTCTCTACGGATGACCCTGATTCGTTATACGATGATCTGTAAGTACTCTCGTGTAAACGTTTGGAAAAGGGAGAAAGGATATCGGGTGTTACGCGCTGGCGCACAGGTGCAAGCGGGTAGTCGGAATGCAGGTCGTGTAAGGTATCAGGATAGTGTAGGTCAACTTCGAGGATGTACCCGATGTCGGAATCATCACTCACATTACGTACGTCCAAGGACTCGATTTCGTTACGATCGAGCCATCGGAAGTCTGCGTAAGGGAGCGGTTGCGACATGGCTGCACCGTATAAATTATTACAGTCTGTATACAGAATGAAGGAGGTCGGTTTCGATACATCGTACTGATCTGGAATCAAAGGATTGTTAGCGACTGCGTGACGGTTGGATATCATCGCGCAGCCTCCGCGGACCCCAGACTCAAGGAACAGATGCAGATTTATCTCTGTTAACAGCTCTAATTCGACCCCTGTCATTTTTAGCATCGCGTTCCAAGCGAGTCCGGGAAGCGAGTAAAAATGACACGGGTCCAAGCAGTAATCGCGTAAGGCCATGTCTCGGAAACTTTCAAAGACATCGGCCAGCAGCATTACGTCTGTCAACAAATACAAATCGTGGTAATCGCCAAACGTACGCAGATTGAATGCACTCCACACGTTTTGTGCGTGCTCGTAATCTGCGTCCGAAATAGCCGATTCCAACAACCGGTTATCAAAGTGTTCACGAGCGGGTACACTTGATTCGTTGAACCGATCAATGCTGTCAACGTACTCGTAAGGGTATACTCCCTTGCGTACGAGCAGATTGGTCTGTTCGTCGAAACCCCGTCTAAGCATTTCCTCTCTGAGCAAAGGAAATTGGCTCCCGGACGTGGACAGATTGGTAACGAGTGTGTCCAGAGAGCGATTAAGAAATTGAAAGGAGTCTACGAAACGCAAGGGACCCAGGGAGAACGACACGTAACGCTCACTGGATGTTGCAATGCAGGATACGTGTTGGTCCTTATATTTTCCTAAACCCTGCATTAAATGGTGACAGTCGTAACCACGAAGGTTGTGAAAGAAGACGGGGATATGACGAGGCATCTTGTAGCTTAGATTACAGCTATTGTGGGCTGCTCCCAAGAATTTCCCCGTAAGATGACAATGATTGCGTACCTTGTCATCGTCTGTCAAAGGGCGCTCACACAAATGACAAACGGTGGCGTTAGTGAATGCAACATTGTCATCATCGGACATAATTATTTGCACGTTATGTCGTACTACCTTCATCATATCCTCGGCGTCTTTCATCAACCACGAGAAGAAAGTGTCTACGACGTTTTCACCTCGATAAACTTTAGCCTCTCTCCAGAGTCTGTGTGTATGATCCACGATAGCATAGGAGAAACCTGACGGAATATGCATCGCTTCGTATGATGTGGACGATACAGGAGGAGAAGTTATTTTCTGACGGGTACCGTTGCTATCAACTGAGTAGAATTCACCTAACTCGTGCACTGTCGTCGGGACGTTGTTACCAGGTGAACACAATTGAATCGGAGTGATGAGGGACTCGAAGCCGGCGTAGACGGTAAAGGGTACTTTAAGACAGTGCGCGTAATTTTTAAATGACATAAACTTCTCCTCCTCTGTGGGCATTTTGGTTTTCTGCTCGCCGTGAGGTGTGCAGTAGGGGAGATGATCGGACAGACCATGTTCTGTGGAGAAACGATGCAGGCAGTAGTCGCAGTAAAATGATTTTACTGTGAAGATGGCAGCTACTCCTGATTTTAGCATTGAAAGTGAAAGAAGAAAATCGTTCAAGTATTGGGAAGTGACGTTTGTCAGTCCCGACGAGTTAGCGTTTGCTGGGTTTTACTACTATCCGCTAAATTATGATGTTTGTGGACATAGTAGGTCATTCATAGACGACAGAGTTAAATGCTTTTGTTGCGGAATTGAATTAGTTCATTGGAGAGAAGGTGACATACCTATGGTGGAACATGAAAAATTTTCTCCGTCATGTCAATTTCTAAACAACGTCAAGAGACTATCTTATACATGTTAATTCATATCAAACAAATTTGGTTTGCTGCATAATTATAGAGAGAGACAATTGGTATTTAAAAAAATTTTTACCTTGTTGAGGATGTCCCTGTTCCTGCTGATGTTCTGGATTCTGCTGAAGGTCAGACATGGTAATATTCAGACGTGAGAGTGAATACTGAAAAACAAAGAAACTGTTATAACGCTGGTATTATGCTAATGTATCTTAAACGCTTTATATCTCACAAAGTAAATTAGAATATCAATTTGTAACATACAATTTGTAGCACAGTAGTGTTCAGCAACACGAACGATTGTGAAGTTCACCGGTTATATATTGTGATGGCAGCGGTATGCGAACATCTGCTCTCCGGTACCAGCGGTGGACACAGCGAGCCAATCAGACATCAGCAGCCACCGAGACGTAACCAACTTCGTGTTCGGAGCTAGCCAATCAGCGATGCCAGTTAGTTAATAAAACCTGAGCCGACAGAAAATTTTGAAAGTTCCGCGTCAGCGATGGATTTCGCTGGGTCGGCAGCTGACTCTACAACCAGTGTCGGAAGAAGAGGAGGACTGCAGTACGCCGTGAACAGCAGGCGCAGCCGCCGAACATCTCAGCGCGGCACTACCAACATCGCCGTTCTCACAACTCGGTCCTTTTTAGGACCACCAAAAACACTAGAGTGTACGATTGGTGCCAGTTGTCATGCGGCTAGCCTTTTGTCCGATGAAACCTTCCACAGTTGAAACCTGCTCTACAAAACGCTTCACACGAAGCGTTATGTTAAGAGAGAGAGAGAACGCGCATGTAAGTAGTTGACAACACACACGCACACATAGTTAATATTTGTTAATTATTTAATACAATGAAAAATGAAGTCAACGTTTTGACGATGAGTGAGAGAGAGAGAGAGAGAGAGCGGGCGTTGTAAGTACGTACACAGTTAATATTTGTCGAATATATATAAACTTTCTAAAATCATATACATGCGCGGTAATGATCACAGAGAGGAGAAACGGTTTGAACATAACGTTTGACAACGAGAGAGAGAGAGAGAGAGAGAGAGAGAGAGAGAGAGAGAGAGAGAGAGAGAGAGAGAGAGAGAGAGAGAGACAGACAGACAGACAGACAGACAGACAGAGACAGACAGACAGACAGATATAGACAGTCGTACGGACGGACGGGCAGAGAGATAAATAGAGAGAGAGAGAGAGAGCGGGTGTTGTAAGTACGTACACAGTTAATATTTGTCGAACATATATAAACTTTCTAAAATCATATACATGCGCGGTAATGACTGCAGAGAGGAGAAACGGTTTGAACATAACGTTTGACAACGAGAGAGAGAGAGAGACAGACAGACAGACAGACAGACAGAGACAGACAGACAGACAGACAGACAGATATAGACAGTCGGACGGACAGAGAGATAGAGAGAGAGAGGAGAGAGAGAGAGAGAGAGAGAGAGAGAGAGAGAGAGAGAGAGAGAGAGAGAGAGAGAGAGTAACAACAGTGTTGTAAATATATATATTTAATTATTTAAAACAAATTATGGTTTATTTCGTTATAAACCTCCGAATATGCATACAATTATTTGTATAGTAATCAGAAATGTGTGTGAGAGAGACATTTTACTAATTTGTAGGTTGTATCTTACAATCATGAAAATTATTATGCACGGTAATGACCGCAGAGAGGAGAAACGGTTTGAACATAACGTTTGACAACGAGAGAGAGAGAGAGAGAGAGAGACAGACAGACAGACAGAGACAGACAGACAGAGACAGACAGACAGAGACAGACAGACAGATATAGACAGTCGGACGGATGGACGACGGACGGACAGAGAGATAAATAGAGAGAGAGAGAGCGGACGTTGTAAGTATGTACACAGTTAATATTTATCGAATATATATAAACTTTCTAAAATCAATCGATGATAACGACAACTTTCATGTCAAAGGAAAAATTTACGAGGGTACACCTGGTCTGTATGAACTTTTGTTTATGAAACTATCGAAAAAATACAATAAGAATGATATGAGGAAATACAGGCCCATACTACTAGCAACCAACAGACATATGATGAAATTAATTTCTATTTTTAATTTATTTGTGTGTGCGTATGTTTGACTGTAGTGCAGATTCTAATTTACAAAGTTTTGATGAATACTATTTGAAAGGGGGGAGCTCTCTAGTTGACATCTCCGACGATGTAATGACTCTCAAACATAAAAATGTAAACATAAACAGACGGTGTTTGTTGACACGTAAACATTGCACACTTAAAATGTAAACATAAACATTCCGAGTTCGTTGACACGTAAACTGTTTTTCCTTTCGTGAGTAATCGTTCGTTAATAAGATATGAATTAGCTTAATCGATTAAATGGTTAGACTAGTAATGGTAAATGTGAAGGTAAGTATGTAGGTTCGATTCCTGTTAATTCATATTTTTGTTAAAAATCTTTTTTATAAATATTGAGGAGAAGGGATAATAACATATTCTTTTATAATTATTAACAACGTTGTTTGGTATTTGTCATTGTAAAGTACAATCGGAAACCATGACGCCACTTAAATCGGTAATATTTTTTTTTAACATTATGGACAAAATGTTTAACGGATAACACAACACAGTTTCAATTGGATCAAGTTAAACGTTACTTATATGAATATGGATATCTTTATACGAAAGATAAAACGTCATTGCAATTAGTAAATGATTCAGATGTTTCCAATGCCCTCCTTATATTTCAAGAATATTACAAATTACCTGCTGACGGCAAATAAAATAATGAAACTCGAAATTTAATGTTAAAACGTAGGTGTGGTAATACCGATATTCTTTCTGATTATAGAAAGAAATCAGCTAGAAAAACCACGCTTTGTTGTGTTAGCGTTTCAGACAGCAAGAAAAAATGTACTGACAGCACACGCTGATGAATTCGATCACTGTAACGTGATCAATGCGAGACTGTTTCTAAACGACAAGTATTATCCTTACGATAATTTAAACTTGGATATTGGGAAAGACCGTTTTGCATTATTGTACAATATGTACACCAGTTTTCAAAGTTCGTATTACCACCGTTTAGACGGCAGCCCAGTACTGACACCGGAATTATTCAAATCAAAAGCCCCGCTGGTTGTTTTCGGTTGTAGCAGACAAGACGAAGCACTTAAGTCTTCAGCAGTTGATGTACGTTTAGAATTTGAATCGTCAATGAATTTTCCTAGACAGACAACCGCCTACTGTATGATACTACATGATTCGCTTGTAGAATATACACCATTGTCCAACACAGTACATAGACGTGTTTAAGTCTTATTTTATACATATTTTGTAAATACTAGTTTTAAATATATATATATTTTCATCATATTTGTAACATTATAATATTGGAGCTATGTGTGTGTGTATGTATTTTTAATTGTAAAACTAGTTTAGATATATTTTAATACTTGTAACAATATAATCTTGGAACTGTGTATGTTTTTTTTTTTAAATTGTAAATATTAGTTTAGATATATTTTCATACTTGTAACAATATAATCTTGGAGCTGTGTATGTATTTTTAATTGTAAAACTGTTTAATATAATCTTGGAGCTGTGTGTATGTATTTTAATAAATGTATATATATATTACACACACTTTATTATTATTTGTATAACCCACTCCATAATAATTTGATCATACACATACACGCGCACACACACATGTATTAAATTCAATAATGCGTTTGATAATGTTTTAATGCAAATAATTTTAGGAAAGTCTACATTCCGCATTCATAAGGAGATAGTCACTGCTTACAGCTATGTATGTCCACAACAGAATTAGAGAGAGATATAAATGTCATCATACGCTGTGACCTACTTTCTAAATTTTTTACATTAAAAACGTTTGTTTAAAGCAATTTTTCAGAAAATTTGTAACAGACATATTAATTTGATCATACACACACACACACACACACACATGTATTAAATTCAATAACACGCTTGATAATGCAAATAATTTTTACGTTTAAATAAAAATCTGCACATACATTAAAATTAAAATTAAATAAAATCTGTACAACTTACCAAAAAAAACTAGTATGTGCGTTGTCTACACTGAAGGCGTACAAACAGTCTTTCAACTATTAAAAAAAGATGTAGAGATTTCACGATGTATCAGCACACGTTGGTGATAAATTGCCACTATAAAAATACAGTAAGAATATATTTTCAGAAATTGTAATTTGATCATACACACACGCGTACACACACACACATGTATTAAATTCAATAAATAATGCACTTGATAATTTTTACGTTTAAATAAAATCTACACACTTACCAAAAGAAGATGTGTATACTGGAAGACACGTAAGACGTACAGTATCAACGAAACTAGTATGTGCGTTGTCTACACTGAAGACGTACAAACAGTCTTTCAAAAGAAGATGTGTATACTGGAAGACACGTAATACGTGCAGTATCAGGATGTACAAGTCGACAAATAAGAAATTGCCGCTAACTTACTTAGCGTATATATAGTGTACTCTGTAGTGGGGAAAGCACGTGTGTGTGTGTGTGTGTGTGTGTGTGTGTGTGTGTGTGTGTGTGTCCGTTTTTAGAGTAATTACTGTAAGCGGTGTTAATGCTTGACAGGTGTCAAATTAGAAAGTAGAGTTGTCCGTTTTTAGAGTAAATACTTTATAATCCTAATTACTGCTAATGACTAGCAGGTGTGAAATTAGAATGTAGGACGTCGTACACAAGGTTAATGACCTCTGGTTTAATTTAGCGAATAATAACTATATCTAATTCAGTATCGTTGTGTGTGTGTGTGTGTGTGTGTGTGTGTGTGTGTGTGTGTGTGTGTGTGTGTGTGTGTGTGTGTGTGTGTGTGTGTGTGTGTGTGTGTGTGTGTGTGTGTGTGTGTGTGTGTGTGCATAGACTTGTTTCGCTGTCAACATACTCCGAATAGGCATGCAATTATTTGTATAGTAATCAGAAATGTGTGTGAGAGAGACATTTTAATAATTTGTAGGTTGTATCTTACAATCATGAAAATTATTATTTAAACTGATAATTGTTTTATTAAAATCTTACAATGACGAAATATTATTATTTCATTGTTTACGATATATATTTAATGCAAAAAATGAATTTTTAAAATTACAATCGTCTGTATTTAAGTTCGTGTACACACATACAAATCGTTTGAATAAGGGAAATCTTCGAATATGCATCCAATTATTTGTATAGTAATCAGAAATGTGTGAGAGAGACATTTTAATAATTTGCAGGTTGTATCTTACAATTACGAAAATTATTATACAATGTGTGTGTACACAAAACTTTTGAAAATACCTTATTTCAAGGAGATTTTTTTATGCGTAACACTTTACCACACACACACACACACACACACAGACTTGGCAGTATATTAATTTCTAAATCGTAGTCAATGACTGTCATGTGTCAAAAAAGGACGCCACGAGATAGGTGATAAATATATATTTCCTGGTGATTACATTTTAGTATCGCTAATTACAATAATCCATAAGTAGCACGACGCTTATGTAAAACCGTTTTTAGAGTAAATACTTTATAATCCTAATTACTGCTAATGACTAGCAGGTGTGAAATTAGAATGTAGGACGTCGTACACAAGGTTAATGACCTCTGGTTTAATTTAGCGAATAATAACTATATCTAATTCAGTATCGTTGTGTGTGTGTGTGTGTGTGTGTGTGTGTGTGTGTGTGTGTGTGTGTGTGTGTGTGTGTGTGTGTGTGTGTGTGTGTGTGTGTGTGTGTGTGTGTGTGTGTGTGTGTGTGTGTGTGTGTGTGTGTGTGTGTGTGTGTGTGTGTGTGTGTGTGTGTGTGTGTGTGTGTGCATAGACTTGTTTCGCTGTCAACGTACTCCGAATATGCATGCAATTATTTGTATAGTAATCAGAAATGTGTGTGAGAGAGACATTTTAATAATTTGTAGGTTGTATCTTACAATCATGAAAATTATTATTTAAACTGATAATTGTTTTATTAAAATCTTACAATGACGAAATATTATTATTTCATTGTTTACGATATATATTTAATGCAAAAAATGAATTTTTAAAATTACAATCGTCTGTATTTAAGTTCGTGTACACACATACAAATCGTTTGAATAAGGGAAATCTTCGAATATGCATCCAATTATTTGTATAGTAATCAGAAATGTGTGAGAGAGACATTTTAATAATTTGCAGGTTGTATCTTACAATTACGAAAATTATTATACAATGTGTGTGTACACAAAACTTTTGAAAATACCTTATTTCAAGGAGATTTTTTTATGCGTAACACTTTACCACACACACACACACACAGACTTGGCAGTATATTAATTTCTAAATCGTAGTCAATGACTGTCATGTGTCAAAAAAGGACGCCACGAGATAGGTGATAAATATATATTTCCTGGTGATTACATTTTAGTATCGCTAATTACAATAATCCATAAGTAGCACGACGCTTATGTAAAACTGATGACAACTGTGTCTAGAGACAAAGAGAGAGGAGGGGAGAGAGAGTTGATATCGAAGTCGTCGTCAACAATTTACTATAATATAGTTTGAATTTCCCACCGAAGAAAAATGTTGACAGATCTGTTCTATACACACACACAATAATGCAGGATTGGTAACCCTGATCCTATATTTTAATATACACTATAATACACACACATATCAAGTTTGAACCCATACATAGGTTGGTAAACCTGATCATATAGATTTAATATACATTGCGGATGCTGTGGTCCAGATACGCGAAAAAGTCGCGGATCTTGACACAGATCAGCGAAAAAGTCGCGGATGCTGTGGTCCAGTAGAAAGTGAAAGTGATCTAGGCTCGCGAAAGGCGGCATATATTCACGGATATGCAAATCAATTTAATTAAAAAAATAAAAATATCAAATTAAAAAAATTTATTCGCTGAAATTCGTGGACTGATAGAAAGTGAAAGTGATCTAGGCTCACGAAAGGCGGCATATATTCACGGATATGCAAATCAATTTAATTAAAAAAATAAAAATATCAAATTAAAAAAAAAAATAAAAAAATTTATTCGCGGAAATTCGCGGTCCAGTAGAAAGTGAAAGTGATCTAGGCTCACGAAAGGCGGCATATACGCGAAAAAGTCGTGGATGCTGTGGTCCAGTAGAAAGTGAAAGTGATTGGTGCGGGACTCTATTAGTTGACATTGTGTTGCGTTTGAACCCCCATTTTCCCCCTACTGAAGATCTTTTTCATCCCGTTACTCTAAACACTTAAAGGCCGTCTCCAACAACAATATACATTCTGCGTTTGCCACACACATACACACACATAACCATAGCTACACCAACATACAGTAGATACTAATCTTGAAATATTACACCTCTTACCCAAAGGTCGAAAACTCAACACAGCTGAACAGTATGAAATATGCAAACACCACACAACACAACCAAACAACATACTAACGACCAATTACAATATAAATCACATACACTTTTCGACACAATTATACAAAAAACAAACAATAATTTGGATCCCCGCGCCAATCCCCTTCCACTACACGCCACCCCCACTATACATTCCAAGCAACAACCGTTACTAAGTACTGGCAGTTTGTTTCTAAGCTGATGAAGGCGAATACGACGCCGAAACGCGTTCGACGAAAAAGACAAGTAAGTTTTCACCACAGAAAGTTTCAATATTATATAAAGTTTAATTATATTTACTTTCCTCGATTATGATGCGTAGAAGTTCGCCACCTGGGCCTTCTCCTCGTGGCGTGCACTGTTTGCTGTTTTATAGTTCTCACTTTCACATTTTACGGCCGAACTGTCAATTTACTGCAATTAGTCACCATTATTGATGAATATTGAGGCAAAAACGTTTTGTATTTTGAAATATATATAAATTCACATTTTTAGATTTACACTTTGTGCGGCCGAAAACGGTACTCAGCTGGTGGCGAGCGAAACTGCCCACGTCCGCTTTGTTTTGATGTTAATTGCCGACTGGCGTTCAGTATTACAAATTTCCGTTTGTTGCGTCTTCAAACTGGTTCACCCTGCTCCCTGCCTTACGTCCCGTCCTCAGTATTGTAGCGTTCCGCTGAGTTTGGTATCAACTTTTTACTCGTAATTAACTGTTTCTCGTCAACAACATCCTGGCGGAATTAATCACTAGCTACAAATAGATTTTCGTCTTTTGCTGCATAACCATACATGGTCATGAAAATATTTACTGGCTATCGCGTCACCTCAAAGGGGCATCATCTTTACATGTTATAGAATTTATGATATTACACAATAATAATTAGGTAAATTTAGACCCATTACAATACCCCCCCCCCAATGAGAGGTTTTATGGCGAAGCATAAAAGCTCTCATTGACACTCTCACACTTTCTAAAGGGATCAGCCAGGATATGTCGCCACAACCCCCTTACGTTTTATTAAAAATGGTGGTTAACTTACCCCTGGTCCAGTGACCATGACCGCACCTGAATGACCTTACTGGACTTCTCTTTTGAGATCCCAACACCGCAAGGCCAGACAGGCACTTGACGCTCCTGCTCTGACACGCAGGCCAGCACAGGACCGCTGCCACAGCATCACCAGACACTGAAACATGAAATCAAAAAATATCAAATAGTGGCCTGATATAATAACATATCCCTAACTGATCTGGTTCCCCTTAGCTGTGTTGGTTTTCGTTAACAAGTACTGAGTTTTTTTTTTTTTTTTTTTTTTTTTTTAACTTACATATGGATGAATACTTAGTCTAAGTATAATACATTATAAGAATTACATATCAACATTCTGTATAACCTTCTCTAGTTAACTCTTACCCCAAAATTCAAAATGATCGCTCTGATTCCCATCAAAATTTAAATAAACATTTCCATTACAACGTATAAATCCCTTCCATTATAAATATTCCATTCACATTTAAAAATTAACGAACTCCTTATATAGAGTACAACACCTTAAACCAACTACATTAGAACAAATTATCCACTTAACAATCGTTAAGCATCTTCATATTACATCAGAAAATCAATACGCATATTGATGTAGCTCATTTTAATATTTAATATTTCGTTACTAACAACCTAGTAACCACCTTCTCCATCATCACATATTTTATTATACTTTGTTAAATTATGAATTTATTTTAAATTCCTCCTTCCACACACACTACTACCCAAATCATACAATTCATGTTTAAGATTCCTACACACTAACATAATAAAACATAGTAAACACACGCAATGAACATAAACCTCATTACATTAAAATAAACATCTCAGTTGCATCTGAATAAAATTTCCAAACATTCCAGAACTTTAATTTCAATTGAACCTGTTACTACTCAACATTTAATTATTTACCACTTCTTATACCATTAGATTCTCCAGAAATTCTAATTTATTATCAACATTCATTTTATATAACATTTTATTTATAAAACCTTACGATTACGACCTCAAAATAAACAATTCATCTTTAAATTTGCATATAAAATTATAAACATTACACTTTAACTTCAATTGACCTTTTTACTAATCAATTATCAATTATTTAGCATTCACTACACCATTAAATTCTCCAAAAAATTTTTTAATTTGTTATCAACATTCATTTTGTACAATATTTCATTTATTATCTCCTTTCAAATAAATTCAATTATTTTGTCAAACATATTTCATTACCTTAACAAAATTCACAAAGGTGATTATACTTCACCTTGCTACATCATTACATTTAATATCAACACAAAAGTATATACAATCCAAATTATTATATGTTATCGTTTACCACTAATCATTTCATAAAACAATCCATTTCAAAACCACTACTCACATAGTTAAACGTTCATAAACATTAATTGTTTACCCCCCATCATCGTATAATAACCTGGTCTTATGTCTACACAATTCATTTTTTATTAAATTCATTATATTATTTCTATCAATCTCACTACTATTTAAATTCTCATATCTTTCTGCAATACCATAATAATTAACCGGATTATTACATATTATTATATCATATAATTTGTCACCACCGAGTATAGTCAAATCACCTTTAGTATGATCAGTCACAATTAGGTCAATTATAATTTCATCATTATTATTATCTGCTGCTGTACCAGTTTCATCCCAAGGTAAGTAATCAATATCATCAATCTTATCATTTGCTGCGCTAATTACTTCACAAGGTAACTACTTAATATCACTAACTCTCTCAATATCTAATCTCTCTGCCAATTCGTTATAACCTCTACTAAACTTAAACGTCTCTATCTTCCAATCAAAATACCTTTTATCATAACACCATTTCATACTTTTTCTATCGTTCCATACAGAGAGTGCTAAATCATAAAAACACCTACTAAAAATTAAGGGACTACTTGAAAACACATTGGTTTCCTCTAAGGGACTCTTGCCCTTCAAAAACTTTTGTAAACTTCTTGGTTTACAATAAACCTGGGGAAAATCTACCATCTGCCCTATATCTACAAAATAATTCTCTTCATATTCTCTCTCTAATTTACAAATACTGATTTCTACTCTCTCACTCTTTCTCACTGTTCCTATATTATCATCATCACTATTTATTTTCACTGTGTTACTTTTATATATCTCATTTTCAACTATCTTACCACTATTACTTGTTAATTCATCTTTATAACTAACACCTACCTCGTTAATTATTTCTTCGTAATTTTTCGTTTTTTATTATTGACACCCTGGTCGTCTGTTATTTCATCATTTTCTATTTCAACACTCACCCGTGTCATTAGTTTTGACCCATTCATCTGGTTTAATTCAACTCCTATATTTTCTAGTTTATTATTTATTTCCACGAATTTCTCATTCACTCCATTAAAATTCTCACTTATACTTTTAAATTGGTTATTCATGCTTAATTTACTCATTTCTATTTCACTTCTTATGTTTACAAATTCGTTATTTATTTCTCTTAATTTCTCATCTTGTTTGTTTATTTCAGTTTTCAGCTCTATGTTACTTGCATTTATCTCTGACTTGATTTCAATTTTAAATTCATTTAAACTCGTGTTTTGTTGGTCAAACTTATTATTCATTTCTGACTTGATTTCGGTTTTTAATTCATTCAAGCTCGTATTTAAATTATTATTTTCTGACTTCATTTCAGTTCTCATTCCTGACATAATTTCCATTATCAACGCTAATTGACTAAGTATATCTACATTATCATTCTTACTACTCCCAGCTACTACTGTTTCATTTACATCTACTATTTTGACAACATTCTCACTAACAATTTCATTAATTGTTACCATATGATCTTGAGTAACATTCTACACTGATCCTACCTCTGCACTTTCATCTAAATTTGTATTTGCGTCTTTCTCTGCCATTTTTTGACTAAATTGTAAATCAACTTTAACGTAAATAATGTAAATTTCACTGTTAATTTACAATGTCACTGTTACTCGGGCGCCATTTGTAGTACTATTTAATGTGTATTGTTATTAAATTTGTCCCTTTTCAGACCTCAACTGAAGCCTTACCTGTTATTAACAATTAAATGAATATGATTAGGCCTACGTGTAATGTTTAGTCCAGGGATTCGTTTAGTATACTTAGCCAGAGAACAGTGGGCAAATACAAATAACAAAATGCGTATATCAAGTAAAATATAACATTATTTATTTTCTCTCGAAATCATAAAAAAATCATGAACACACTTATTCCGCCTTAAGGTGTAAAACTGATTAACAATAACTATTATATCCAACTACAACTACGTATATCAAAAATTACGCAACTCAACACTTCTCGTTAGGCCTATATTTTTTCATTCACTCAATCACGCACACTTTTACATTTCTTTTTATTGAGCTCAAGCCAGTATTTAATTATATTTACTTTCCTCGTTTATGATGCATAGAAGTCCGCCACCTGGGGCGTCTCCTCGTGGCGTGCACTGTTTGCTGTTTTATAGTTCTCACTTTCACATTTTACGGCCGAACTGTCAATTTACTGCAATTAGTCACCATTATTGATGAATATTGAGGCAAAAACGTTTTGTATTTTGAAATATATATAAATTCACATTTTTAGATTTACACTTTGTGCGGCCGAAAACGGTACTCAGCTGGCGGCGAGCGAAACTGCCCACGTCCGCTTTGTTTTGATGTTAATTGCCGACTGGCGTTCAGTATTACAAATTTCCGTTTGTTGCGTCTTCAAACTGGTTCACCCTGCTCCCTGCCATACGTCTCGTCCTCAGTATTGTAGCATTCCGCTGAGTTTGGTATCGCCTTTTTAACTCGTAATTAACTGTTTCTCGTCAACAACATACTGGCGGAATTAATCACTGGCTATAAATAGATTTTCGTCTTTTGCTGCATAACCATACATGGTCATGAAAATATTTACTGGCTATCGCGTCACCTCAAAGGGGCCTCATGTTTACATGTTATAGAATTTATGACATTACACTAAAATATTTAGGTAAATTTAGACCCATTAAACTGTCCAATATGAGTTGTCATTCAATATTGTATCCATATTTGTTTTTAGTCTTGCCACTCCCAGGATGTCTGTCTGGCAATCCACTAATATGTGCTGTAAGGTCTCCTCATGCTGATGACATTGTAGACAGGTAGCAGTTTGAGTCAAGTTGAATTTGTACAAGTATGACTGGGTTACGATATGGCCAAGTCTTCCTCTGGAGCTGAAAGTTTGAACACTCCTAGGAATGTTTCTATATATGGAAATATCTTGTGTACTGACGTGCTGTTTGTATGTTGAACCTTTGGTGGAATTGAAAAAATGCATCCTTCCATGTCTTTGTGAGTCTTCTGTTGAAATACGAAGTGGCAGCCAATAGTGATGTTACTCTTTCCTCTATTGGGGACAGCATAGTTGCGTCCTTAGCTATTGTAACATTAATTATTTTTTTATCAAATTGTTTACCTTATTTTGTTTACATCTGCATTCCGGACGCCATCTTGCTTTGTTGGCAACTGTGAAAATACTTACCCAGAGTTCGTTTAGACGTATTTGTGAGAGCAAATAATGGTTGTTTAAAATAAATAAATCGTTTACTTGTTTACACTGAATTAAATTGTATTCGTCTTACTTCCATTCTCGTTTTAAACAAAATTATTCTTTCTCATATGAGTTTACGTATGTCCAAAGAGTAATAAAAAATAAACAGATATTTAAAACACAAATTACAATTTTTATTTTCGCAAACCAGCGCTTAATTTATACACACACACACACACACATACGCTTTCATACCTTACATATCTTTATAACCTTTATAACCCCCTTCATGAGCTCATCATCTTTTTTTTTAACTATATATATATTTTAGGCTGCCATTTCTTTTCCTTTAATTTTGAATGATTTATAATTTTGAAATTTTTTTTATTCTTTCCCTAGAGGGTACTTATCTTTGCATCGTCCAGCCGACTCCAAATGTACTCGCACTCCATGTTGACTACTCCATATGTTTAATCTGACCACTCGTTAGCACTGATTTTACTATTCTAATAAACTTTTGATCACTTTCTACATTGTTCGACTTATATGATGTTACATTTTAATCCATTAGGCGGTGGGCCCATCTGCATTTACGTCCGCGGACTTATACGGCTGTACAGCACGAAAGTATAATTTCGACTGGGACGGCTGAAACTGTTCAAAAATCTGAGATGGAGGGGAATCACGTGGTCTCGTTTCATTGTTTTATTAGTATGACGTTGCCAGATTCTGAGGCGGAGCTGACCGCACCTCACATTCCAGAGTGAAATAAACAAGGTTTGGCTACTGACGTCATATAGCGTGACCCCAACGATGCATAGTTCATAGGTCAGATTTCTAAAAATAACTTTCCAGCGGCTTAATCCGTTGGCCTTGAGTCCACATTATGTACATTATTTTCCTATCCCATTCAAATTACAAATAAATTTTACATACTTTAATTATGTTTCAGGTGGGTAATATATGTACCGTTACAATACCCCCTCAATGAGAGGTTTTATGCCGAAGCATAAAAACTCTCAGTGACACTCACATACTTCCTAAAGGGATCAGCCTGGATATGTCACCACAACCCCTTTTATGTTTTATTAAAAATTCATAGGTAACTTACCCCCCTGGTCCAGTGACTGTGGCCGCACCTGAATGACCTTACTGGACTTCCCTCTTGAGATCCCAACACAGCAAGGCCAGACAGGCACTTGACGCCCCTGCTCTGACGCACAGGCCAGTACAGGACCGCCGCCACAGCATCACCAGACACTGAAACATTAGATCAAAAACATCAAATAGTGGCCTTGTATAATACCATATCCCTTAGCTGTGCTGGTTTGTGTTAAGAAGCACTGGTTTTCTTAACTTCTAACATACATTGATGAATACATACTTAACCTAACATGATACATTTTAAATTTCAATACCAACATTCTGTATGCCCTTCTCTTGTTAATTCTTATCCCAAATTCAAAATATTTCCCTGATTCCAATCAGAATTTAAATAACCATTTCCCATTACAACATTATAAATATCTTTCATTACCCAAATTACATCTCAAAATCTTTAACTTCATTACTAAAATTCCTCTTAAACACATTTAAATTAATTCCATAATCACACGTTATTTACTTATCTTTTCTCAAAAAATCGTTAATCATCTCCATAATATTCCTCAAATCAAGACAAAATCATTTAGTTACATCATAAGATCAACTACACATTCTACATTACCAACATAATTCCATTTAATCGGGTATTTATCCCGTTTATAATAATCATCAACTTCCTTCTTCACATAATTTTCTAATATCCCCCCTAACCCAGTTACAGTTACTAAATTGTCTTACACCAAACCAGATCCTCAACCGATATATCTCCCTCTTAGCCGGACTGGATTGCCTTTAGCAAAGTACTGGGTGCATACATATGTGCTTTCCTATCTTAAACACATAACGTTCTCATTCTACAAAACCTAACCTCAAAACAAACATCATCAGTTTTAAGTTAACATAATCTACAACTCATTAGCATTATTCTTTTTATTTTAATTTCCATTAATTAAATATTTTAACTGTTTCTCTGGACTTATCATTTCACATCAAAAAGAAATTATTTAATTTCAATCCTTTATCCAAATAAATCCAAGTTCATGACCAAAAAATTCACATTTTTATTTGATTTAAATCATCACTTTCAATTAATTACTTTAATTGCATTTGGTATTTATTTACTTCCATTATCTTTGTAACCTTCGAATCACTACTAGTTAAAACAATCTACTACTAACATTTCAAATTTTTTTTTTTTTAACTTTCAGAAATATATATATTTTGACAAATAATAAAAAGAAACAAAATTATTATTACCATAAATTCAACTTAAACTATAAATGGATTCCACAAACTATACTATACATATTATAACACCATGCATCAGCTGATGTTTTATCAACAGGTGAACCTACTCTTACTCTAAGTACACTGAATACAAGGAAACCAAATACACATAATTATCCATAAAATAAATCATCAAATGTCCTTGTTAACTATAAAATCACTACAGTATTGAGTACAGTAGTTGAATGTTCATTAATAACTGTTTGATCACCATTATTGAAAATTACTTTCCTTTTAATACATAACAATGCATAACCATTACAACAGCTAGCGAGTCACAACAATAAACACCTCTTTCATCAGAGCCAAGCGAACTTGATTGCACCATGATTATGGTCTAGTAATTCTTAACTGAATACTCAGTTACTCCTCCTTCATCTACATCATTTTATTATATTCCCCCCCCAACCCAGTTACAATTAGGCAAATCACCTGCCAGGTAAACCGGATTAGGCATCTACCTGTTTGCATAGATGCTATATCTATGCCCCTGGCTTGTAACGGCCAGCTCCTTTTCCACACATGCTATTGTTTCCTGATGTTGGACTGTAGCGCCCATTTGCATCCACAAGAACTGAAGTTTATTTAGGGTATAGACGCTGCCTACACCGTTCTTGTTTCAGCGTCACAAAACATTCGGCATTACTGATGTCCGAGGACACCAGTAATCCTACTAAAATTTACTTATATGCTCTTAATACAGCACTATCACCCCCTTCGATGATAGCCGCTGTTCCATAGTTCTGGTGATTCCCCTTTTTACCCTCCGGTTAATTTCTAGAGTCACCAATTTTGAAAATAATAACAAGTATGGCTAGGGTACAATATGCCTAACCACCCTTGTTACCAATAGTCCAAATCCACGGTCAGGGTTTGCTGATGCCGTGACCACCCGAAAGTGAGGAATCACATGTAAAATACACAATACATGTTTAAGATTCCTACACACTAACATAATAAACATACTACAACATAAACATTCATAACGAACATTATCATTGCTACATTAACATCCACATTTTAATTTCAACTTTTACTAAATATTATATACCTCTCCTAAGTTAAATCCTTTCAAATTCATTTAATTTCTTTATTAAAACATTTTACTTTACTTTCATTTCGTTATAAAATTCCTACCTAGATATGGTCAATCATGTAATCAAATAAAACATGATTACTATCATAAACTCCCCACTATAAACATTTATCACAACAAATATAACGTACATAACCATATGTACCTTCTGATACATTATAACAACCATATGACTCCACAACTAAACACATTCTACCTTTACTCATTTACTATTTATTATCAAGTTCAAATCTCAGAAAAATCATTTAAATTTATTACCAAAATTCATTTATACAACATTTTAAATTAATTAATTCATCTCCAATTATTTAATTCAATCTTTTTCAAAAACACGAAGTTACTTTAATCATCTTATTCCAAAACAATTACAATTCATTTACATTATAAACTTTCGTTATTTGTTTAGTCTGATAAAATATTATTATTATCATTATTATAAAATCAATTCCCCTTGCATACATACATTGTTTACATAAATTACTGAGTACAACCTAACCTATTACACAAACACAATTAACCTCACTACAAATTTATCTACAATTTTTTGTCATTATTTTATTGTTTACCACACCTCATTACATAAGTTAGCCAAGTAATTACCATAAACTAAAATAATTAAATGTTCATTCACTGTTTATCTAACCACCATCATCGAAAATTAGTCTGATTTTCACATAACAATTCTCATCTTTATTTACATACATATCGTTATTATGATTATAATAACCATTATCATCAATTGTATCAACATAGTATTTGACAACATCATTGCCTACTATTAATTCATAAACCCTGTCAACATTTGGTATGGTCAGTTCTCCCTTAGTATTTTTATCTGTCTCAATGAAGCATTTTATTATGTCCTTACTATCCAAATCAGCTGCTATTAATATCCCCATCTTACGTACAGGTAAGTATTCAATATAATTATCACCGTTATAATCATCTATTGCTGCACTATTCTCACAACAAGGTAAGTCTACAATGTTACTAACTCTCTCACTCACTATTCATCCTCTCTATCAACTCTCCATAACCTCTATTTAACTTAAACATCTCTATCATTCTCTCTCTCTCTCAAAATACTTCTCATCATAACACCTGTCACAACCCCCATGAACTTCTTCATTCCTTGCAAAGGGCACCACAAACTTACTATAACACTTCCTGGCTTTTCCAGGAACATTACAAAAAATTAAGGGACTACTTGAAGACACCTCGTCTTCCATATAACCTCTGGAGGAACCTTTGTCCTCGTAAAACATTTGTGAAAATCCTATTTCACAATATACCCGGGGAAAATTTGCCCTTTGCAATCTAACCTCTCATCAACCACTATCTTATTACTACTCTCTATTTCCACTAAAACTTCATCGCCACTATTATTATTGTAACTTTATATCTTTTTCTCGGTAAAATTATTTTATTCAAATTAAGTTAACACTTCCACTTACCTTACGACTTTGATCTGGCCGGATCGCATAGTGTGGACTAACCCATTTCGTTCGACGAACTCTGACGATACATATAACGAAATAAGGCATTGAAAGAATTTAACTCTCAATTGTATGGAAGAGAAATCAGATTTTTCTTTATTACTCAGAAATGTTGAAATGTTAAATCTTCTTGTTACATATTGTGCAACTCTTACACCTTACTGACTATCGCTTACCTTATCATGGACAATTATATAACTTCATTCACACACATATACACTTAATTCAGCCCAGCATTGCACACTCACTACTCCCATTCCATTATAAAACCCCAATTACCCAATTGAATACATGATTTTAGATCACTACCGGCAACGCGTTCTTCTGTGACCTCGTGGCCATCCCGCGGTAGGTCGAAAACGTCTCGAAAAGGACGAAACTGAATCACAAATTTGGCTATTATTGTTCTACAACTATCCTCCCATCCTGTCACTGGTTTTAGAAAATGACTACTTCACTTTCATTATCAAATACTAATAAAATTATATGAGCATATTTAGCTCGCGTGTCGGCGCCGACACAGTCAGTGACGAACTGGGCAATGTGTTTCCTCGAGTCGCGGGAAATGAGCAGTCACGGCCATCCGGTTTTAGTCGCCGTTGGTGATTAATTGCGGTGGCATAACCATTTTATGCATGGATTATAACTGGCATGTGTGTGTGTCCAGAGGCCGATATTGGCATCTGCTCTGCTGATGTCGCTCACAGTAGGCGGAGTTTGACGCTGTTTTCCGGTAGCCGGTCATTTGGAACTAATAACTTCTCGTCCCAGCGCCATGTTGGTCTCAACTGCGGTGTCACTCACGGCGTCAGTGCCGATCCCCGCCCGGCTGAGTTGCATACGGGCGTCAAAACACATGCACAGAGTTCTTAGAATTTTGGGGGAGGTAAATTCTTCTGCCGTGTTACACCACTGAAATTGCGCGTCGCTTTTGTTCCAAACGCTGTTTCTCAACCTCGTGCTGTTGCTTGGACAATAACGTTGCACAATACAATTACAGTTTTTTCAAATTTATTATACCAGTCCGCCCGAAAACGAAATAAGTAACAATATAATAATGCCCCAAACGGTTAAAAATAAAAACACCCAAAAATGACCCGCTACAATACCCCCTCGATGAGAATTCTGCTGTCCACGACAGAAGAAATCTCATCGATAACCCCGAAGAGGACCGGTGAGGAACTGGTGCCAACAACCCCCTGGTTCTTAATCTGCATGGGTACACGACCCCCCTGGCTCAGCGACCATGGACTCATCTGAACGAGATCACTGGACTTCTCCGTAAGAGATCCCAACACCGAGAAATCGATCAGACTCGCACCATAGCCCACCTCGCCCTTCAACATACTACCCCCAAAAATCCTCAATCCCTGGCTAAAATCATTCCAGCTCCTCCGCCGATATGGATCCCCTTTTTGCAAGCTGGGCTGCCTTTGGCAAATACTGGGCTCACACACTCTAACATTACATATTACCATAACACATAAGAATAAAACTTTCTTTTAAAATTTATCAAAAATTTAAAAAATTCAAAATTCAAAAAAAAAAAAAATCTTTTATCAAAAATTCTCTTCCTGTTTTTTCTAACTTTTTGCTTCACATGACTTAACCTAGACATTTCTACTAATATAAACATTTCTATTCTAACATGGAGAATCACTTATAGTCTACCAATATGAGGCAATACAATAAAAGAAACATGGTTAATACACACATAATAAAAAATCATTATCTAAAATAGTCATTCGCTGGCAGGCGAAAAATCTAGTTTTTTTTTTCTCAAAAAAAATTTTAAAAAATTTTCAAATTTTAAAATTCAAAAAAATTTAAATTTATTCATTAAAAAATTTTATTACATTTATTTATTAAATAACATTTATTAAAATTATCCAAATATTGGTTTGAATTAATCAAACAAACAAATTAAAATTGGATTCCTACTATACAAGTTTAGTAGGTGTATGACCTCATCAGCTGATCATAACTAGGTCAAGTACAAAATCCTTGACCTACATATGTTATATATGATTTCTGAAAACACATTGACCATCTGTAATATCCTAACTTTGACATACAAAACCTAATAACATACAACATTTAAAATAAACAAAATATTAATAATATTAATATAATTAATCATCAACTTGACATTTAAATTATTTAAAATAAACACTTCTTGACATTACATTATGTTCACTTCTATCAAAATTCTGTCACTGGTTGAAAAAACAATTGTACATTCTTTATTATGAATCTCTCTTTAGTTAACAGTTTAATTCTACATTACTTTGGGTGTTGTAACTCATTTATTCTCAATTACTGTATTAGATCTCTATACATATATAAACTTTCTCCCTCTGACTCTAATATTAATCAACTTCCATTATCATGACACCCATCTCTACCAAAATATCTACTAATCAGAACACTCTAAACCCCAACTTACCATTTAACACAATTCGCCACCTGCTCTACATATAAAATACTCTCTAACCCTTTGTATAGGATACGTGTTTCCCCGCCCCCAAAAAACTCATTTCCCTTATTTGGCCCCCGGATTTTACCTAAGTCGACCCCTACTCACTAAAATCTATTCCAATTCCCGTCCCAACCCTCGTTGCGAACTCCTACATGACACTACCCTCTAATACAAAATTGCCATCCCCAAAATTCTCAATCTCATTACCTTACTACAAATACACAAAATAATCTCCTTAATTATAAACATAAATATGTCATTCAAAACTCTACATAAAGTCTCCATTACCACTGTGTCCACATCTATATTTCACAAAATTCTGTTACATTACATTAACTCAAAAACAACATTACATCATATTCACCTCTATCATTTCAAATTCAACTTAGAATTTAACTTGGACAGGTCTACGTGTCCCATAAAACATTTATCACCCATGAATTATCTTTTATTAATTTGCATGAATTATTGTTATTTTATTTCTCCTATTCTTTTTATCTTTACTTCAAAATATCTGTAGTACACTAAACATTAATTACTTGTAACATTTACAAACCAATATACCAGTGACGTTATTGCTGATTAGCTGATCCTCCTAACATAATTAAAACACCATGAATACCTTTCAAAATTGAACAATTACATGTAAAACATTATTAACACCTACTTCTATTATGTTGATTGCCTTCCAGGCGTCTAATTATTGTCTTAAACAAATACACACATAATAAAATTTTCATCAACACTCATTTAACCCATTCATAACCTTTTACCGTTTAACTTTCTTAAAATTTTCAAAATTTATTATTAATAATTATTATATATCATTTTTCATTTAGTATTAAAATTTTTTAATTATCTTTATTTCTTGAACCAACTTATTTCCAAATAACATCTTATTACTGAATTAGAATCTCAATTACACCTGTAAATATTTTTATTACACATGATTATAAAATTTTTCTACTTACAATTCCTTTAACATGCTATACACACAAAACATAATCACCATCATCTCTGAAACATTTCACAAAATTTATTAGCTTCAATTAAATAATTTATCATTCATTACCAAATTTCTATCTCGTAAAACAAATTGAATTTACACAAAATTTAATTATACAACATTTACATAATCAATTAAAATATTTAAAATATATCAAATTATTTTAATTAAATTAATTATTAACAATATAGAATTCATTACCATCCAAACAATTATAATTCTCTGATTACTTGTTTTCAAAATTAATTTGGTTTATTTATTTAAATTGCAAGTATTTCAATATTATTATCACAACAATCATCTTACATACACACATATAAATTCACTAGATTTTATTTACAACTCTTGTTAATTATTATTCCATTTTTTCCACACTTCTGTCCAAATCTGCCATGTCAAAAAACCATTAAAACAAAATATTTATACTGTCTTTTATTGTTTTAATAGTTTAACCTCCATCGTTCCAAATCAACCTTGGTTCTACATAACATCGTTCAATCTTATCAGCACACAAATGACTGTTTTGTGTGTTGTAACCAGAAAAACTAACTTCAATCAACTTATTCAAATATTCGTTAAACCAGTCTACGTTAGGTATTTTTATCAAGTCTCCATCAGTAAAATCATTAACTATTGGGTTAATTATTTTTATTACATCATTGTAATAATTATCATTCACATATATTTCTAAACTTTCCTTCCATTCATCATACTTTCTATTTAAGTTATACAATTCTGTTCCTTCATTAACACACAATTCTCTGTTTACATCTCTCTCTTCATAACCCCAAATCACACTCTCAAAAGTATTACAGACAGAGGGTATAAATTCAATTAAATCTTTCCTGACTTCTCCAGGAAAAGCAAAAAACTTCAAAAAACAATTATTTGTAGCACATTTGTCTACACAATATATACGTGAAGGTCTTCCTTCACCCCCCATTCTACCTCGTAAACAATTTACCCCCTGTTTCATACCTGTAATATAACTCTCTTTCCACTCTCTCTCTAACTCATTAACACACATTAACATCTCATACTCACATTCTACAACTTCATTAGTACTCTCAGATACTAATTTTTCGACTACATTATTATTCTCATTATTAACAACATCATTATTAT
The DNA here is from genome assembly GCA_034769895.1 of Magicicada septendecula. NCBI lineage: Eukaryota > Metazoa > Arthropoda > Insecta > Hemiptera > Cicadidae > Magicicada > Magicicada septendecula. Next base: position 23,831,517 of record CM068376.1, read on the forward strand.
TTATTAATTCATTACCTAACACAACACTGTCATTACAACTTTCGTTTGTATTATTCTTACTTGATTCTACTTTATTCAGACTGTTTCTTGTCATTTCATTGGCATTTTCAAGACATACCTTCTTGTCTTGTATGTTATTTATCAACTCGTCAAATTTTATATTTATATTTTGCTGAAACTGAATATTCTGTTCTTTAATTTCATTAAAAATAATATCATTTTTAATATTCTGCTGTTCGCATTTTATTTTCTGCTCTTTCAATTCGTTACTTAAAATTTCAAATTTGGTCTCAAAATTATTATTCATTCTTTCGAATTGACTGAGCATAATACTCATCATATTTGTTTCCTCTGATTGTTTACTTTTATTAATTGAAACGGGGGTCAATTGAATCCCCGAATCAACATCTGTTTCGTTTGGTTGTGGTTGAGACGCAATCGGAGTGGAATGAACTATTACATTACTGCCGCCAGCTGTTTCTGTAACAGCACCCGTCTCCCCCCTCAACATACCACTTTCATCCAGCGATTGCGACTCAATGCCACTTTCGCTCATAATTGAATTTATTATACTACTTTTTTCTGTATTCTCGGACATTTTTACTTTATCTATTTTGTCTTACGTAACAACTACCAATGATTAGTCTTTTTTCAAAACTGATATTACAACATCAATTTACTTTCACGACCGTATTCCGTTCAATGTACTGTCACATGTAGGCCGTTGTAATAACTTTTTTGTTATATTACATCCTGGTCACGGCACCAATTGTAACTTTATATCTTTTTCTCGGTAAAATTATTTTATTCAAATTAAGTTAACACTTCCACTTACCTTACGACTTTGATCTGGCCGGATCGCATAGTGTGGACTAACCCATTTCGTTCGACGAACTCTGACGATACATATAACGAAATAAGGCATTGAAAGAATTTAACTCTCAATTGTATGGAAGAGAAATCAGATTTTTCTTTATTACTCAGAAATGTTGAAATGTTAAATCTTCTTGTTACATATTGTGCAACTCTTACACCTTACTGACTATCGCTTACCTTATCATGGACAATTATATAACTTCATTCACACACATATACACTTAATTCAGCCCAGCATTGCACACTCACTACTCCCATTCCATTATAAAACCCCAATTACCCAATTGAATACATGATTTTAGATCACTACCGGCAACGCGTTCTTCTGTGACCTCGTGGCCATCCCGCGGTAGGTCGAAAACGTCTCGAAAAGGACGAAACTGAATCACAAATTTGGCTATTATTGTTCTACAACTATCCTCCCATCCTGTCACTGGTTTTAGAAAATGACTACTTCACTTTCATTATCAAATACTAATAAAATTATATGAGCATATTTAGCTCGCGTGTCGGCGCCGACACAGTCAGTGACGAACTGGGCAATGTGTTTCCTCGAGTCGCGGGAAATGAGCAGTCACGGCCATCCGGTTTTAGTCGCCGTTGGTGATTAATTGCGGTGGCATAACCATTTTATGCATGGATTATAACTGGCATGTGTGTGTGTCCAGAGGCCGATATTGGCATCTGCTCTGCTGATGTCGCTCACAGTAGGCGGAGTTTGACGCTGTTTTCCGGTAGCCGGTCATTTGGAACTAATAACTTCTCGTCCCAGCGCCATGTTGGTCTCAACTGCGGTGTCACTCACGGCGTCAGTGCCGATCCCCGCCCGGCTGAGTTGCATACGGGCGTCAAAACACATGCACAGAGTTCTTAGAATTTTGGGGGAGGTAAATTCTTCTGCCGTGTTACACCACTGAAATTGCGCGTCGCTTTTGTTCCAAACGCTGTTTCTCAACCTCGTGCTGTTGCTTGGACAATAACGTTGCACAATACAATTACAGTTTTTTCAAATTTATTATACCAGTCCGCCCGAAAACGAAATAAGTAACAATATAATAATGCCCCAAACGGTTAAAAATAAAAACACCCAAAAATGACCCGCTACATTATTAACCATGTTACTTTCTAACACCCCATTTTTAATTATATCACCATTATTCTGATTTACCTTTTCAACTACTACTATATTCTCATCACCACTACTTGTTAACTCATTTTTATAACTAACACTTACCTCGTTAATTATTTCTTTGTTGTTTTTGTTCTCGTTACACTCACCTGTAATTGTACCATTTCTACCACCACTACACTCTCATCTGTATCGACACCATTGTCGTCTGTTATTTTGTTATTTTCATTTGCACTTAACTTACCCGTATCTATTCTCCACTCTTTCATTTTTTCAATATTTCGTTCTAACTCATTAAAACTACTTTCACATTTATTACTGCATTGATATCAATTTTAATTTCATTAAAATTTCTACTTTGTTCATTTAGTTTGACATTTACTTCATCAAAATGACTACTTATTTTATAAAACTTTTTATTCTGAACATCAAATTTAATATTTTGTTCCTCAAATTTTGTGTTAATATCCCTTCTTAGTTCACTAAACTTGCTATCTTGTTTTTCTAAACTGTTATACATCATATTATACAATCGTTTTAACATATCATCGTCATCGGATTTCTTATTTTGATTAATTGAAATAGGTGTTGAATGAACTTCAACTTCATTCATTATTTTTGACTCGGTAAAATTACTCTCACTTATTAACATTACATCTGTTTGAATTCCTGAGTCGCTTCTATCAGCCGACTCAGTCGACATACTTTCTTTGTTTTCCAACATCGACTTATTTTCGGCTTCATCGCCGACAATTACGTCAATCATATTGATCTTATTTTCCATTTTTATTTTATTTATGAGGCTTTCCTCTAAATAAAAAAATTAATCTTACATGTATTCAGTAATATTCAATATAATATAATATAAGTGTCACTTAAATGTAAAGTAACATCACTTCTTTATACGTAATTAATACGCATTACCACTTAACCTCCAAATCACATCTTACACCCACGAGCAAGCATGGTCTGTACAAAAATGAGTTTATACAAACTGTCCAAGTTTGAGGCGCCAATTGTGAAGCTACTAATAAATGAAAAATAATAAAATCTAGTCTCTAGTTCGGACGCCAATTGTGAAGTTACACTTATTTGCAATTATCAATAGATGAATAAATAACTTTATTTATCCCAGTTCCAAAATTCTTACCTTTACGGGTCCAGGATCGTTCACGCGAACTCGTGACCTATAAGTGTGATTTAGGGTTCATTTTATTTAATAAATTCGACTCTCATTGCATTTGTTAATTATCTCAACTTTATTTAACATTTCTTTGTATTCTTTTTTTTTGTAATTTCCTTACTTTCTATTTATTTAATTACTGATTCTTATGTAACCAAAACAGAATTTAATATATTTCCTTCTTATAATTAGAGTAAATATTTTTTTTAAGGCAACCCAGCACCCGCTCATTCATTCTTACCGTTCACACTTCTTTCCCCATTTACTTTAGAGCTCTTTTTAACTTTTATAGATTGATTTAATTAGTTTTAAAAACAGTTACTTTCCTGTTGTTTCTATGAAGAGCACGTGTTGAAATCAGTCCGTTTTTTGTTCACTTGGTTGTTCCAAAAATTAAATTTTGATCACTGGTGGTTATCTGCTATTTCACTGTTTACAATTAAATACTGTATCACATTTTTATTTGTAGTTTAAACACATTTTTTAACACTTTTATTAAATTTTGGCTCGCGAGCTGTTTACTGAACCAGCCGGTTCTGTTAGATGACGCTAAGTGTTTTTGTCGATTGAAGTTTATTTCCCGTTCATTAACACATTTTCACTCTTTCGGCCGGTCGGTCTACATTGTTACCTAGATTTTAGGCGAACTGCGCATTAACGCATCTGCGCGGTTCCAAAGTTATAATCTGACTGATGCTTACGGAGATGTTTTCAAGATGGCCAGAATCCCTCTTGAGCGTGGCAACTTGCTTTCCTATTTGACTAGAGCATTTACCGCAAAATCTCGCTATTTACAGTCGTCTCGCGGCCGGCGACCAGGGAAATCATACGTGCTGTTCACGATGTCAGAACGGGCACCCGCGCACTCGGACACATTCCGATGCTCCAGCTTTTGTTGTATGTCGCTTAGCTTACTGGACAAACTGGCAACTGGGTGTTTCAAAAGTGAACTTTGATTGTTAAAACTGAGGCTCTGTGAGGGTCATTACATTAAAATAAACATCTCACCTTTAAATTTGCCTCAAAATTACAAACATTACAACTTTATTGAACCTTTTTTAATAATCAACCTTTAATTATTTATCATTTATTATACAATTAAATTCTACAAAAATTTAAATTTACTATCAACATTTCATTTATTAGCTCCTTTCAAATTAATTCAACTATTTTATCAAACACATTTTAATTATTTTAATTATCAAATTGCTTTAGTTACTTTAACAAAATTCACAATGACCAACTGTCAGTTATTAAAGTTGAACCCCAGCGCCAATTCCCTCCCACCATCAACCCCCACCACACATACCTATAGTCCATAACCGTTACTCTGTTTATGACATTCAGTATTAACACCACTGAAGAAGACATACATCATGTTGAAACGTTTGGGGAAGTGATAACCAAAGTAAGTTCATAAGTGAAAGTTTATATATATAATAATATTAAAGTTGATTATACTTCATACAACACGTTGTATTCTCTGTTACCTTAGCATTACAACAACATAATTTTACTACGTAAGTACAGTTAACATCAACACAAAAGTATATACAATCTACATTATTATCTGTTATTGTTTACCACAAATCATTTCATAATTCAGTCCATTTCGAAACCCACTACACTCACATCGTTAAATGTTCATGAACCATAAATATTTACCCTCCATCATCAAACAATAATCTTGTTTTACGTATACACAATTCATTTTTAATTAAGTACATTTTGTTACTATTATTATAATAACTATTTAATATTTTAAATTGTTCCGTTATACCCACATAATAATTTACTGGATTATCCCACATTATTATTCTATCATATAATCTGTCTACATCAGTAATTCTGGTCCTGTCACCGTCAGTATTATTATCTGTCACAATTAAGCCTTTTATCATCTCCTTATTATCAGAGTCTGCTACTATTAATATCTCAATCCTGTGTACAGGTAATTATTCAATATAATTATCAACGTTATCATTATCTATTGCTGTACTATTCTCACAACAAGGTAGGTTTTTTATTTTATTCACTCTCTCAACCCTTATGCTTTCTAATAATTCTTCATAACTTCTACTAACATCAAACAACACCACCTCTCTCTCTCTCTCTCTCTCTCTCTCTCTCTCTCTCTCTCTCTCTCTCTCAAAATACCTCTCATCATAACACCATTTCACTTTCTCTCTATCATTCCATGCAGAGGGCACTACTACATAAAAACACCTCCTGGCTCTTACAGGACAACTACAAAAAATTAAGGGACTACTTGAAGACACCTCGTCTTCGATTAAGGGACTCTTGCCCTTCAAAAACACCTGTGAACACCTTGTTTCACAATAAACCCGTGGAAAATTTACCCTCTGTCCCATATTTCTACTTAAATTCTCCTCATATTCTCTCTCAAGCACATCTATGCTTATCACTACTACATTACTACCCCCTACTCCCACTACTCTCTTATTCTCCCCTACTATCTCTATATTCTCATCATCGCTATTAATTTTCACTGTATCACCTTTAAATACCCCGTTTTCAACTAACTTACCACTACTACGTGTTAACTCATTTTTATAACTATCACTTACCTCGTTAATTATTTCTTCGTTACTTTTCGTCATCATATCACCATTATTCTCACCTGTATTGACATCAATGTCGTCTGTTACTTCATTATTTTCGTTTGCACTTAACTTACCCGTATCTATTCTCCACTCTTTCATTTTCTCAATATTTTGTTCTAACTCTTTAAAATTCCTTCCACATCTATTATTTACGGCATTGATATCAATCCAAATTTACTGTTTTGTTCATCAAAATATTTATCCAACCGTTCCATCCTTTCATCAAAACATTTCTGCATCGTATTCAACATCATTTGCAAAAAATTCATCATATCTTCCTTTGATGCACCTACGTTGGCCTCTTGTATATTAGCCATGTTTAAAATATTTATTTATATAATACCGCTTTCTATAAAAACTACAATAATTATTCACATTAACTACAAATACCCACTACATAAAATCGTCATTAGTATATATATGTAAACAAATAATAACCAAGTACGTTACCCTACTCAAACATAACTCCATACCTTTCGTCTATTTTTTTATCTATTTACCTTAAACAATCATTTTGTTCTCTAAAACAGGCCCACATTTGCATAACTAACTTTTATGCAAATGTCGCTGTTTGGGCACCATTTGTAACATTAATTACTTTTTATCAAATTGTTTACCTTATTTTGTTTACGTCCGCATTCCGGACGCCATCTTGCTTTGTTGCCAACTGTGAAAATACTTACCCAGAGTTCGTTTAGACGTATTTGTGAGAGCAAATAATGGTTGTTTCAAATAAATAAATCGTTTACTTGTTTACACTGAATTAAACTTTATTCGTCTTACTTCCAATAATTCTCGTTTTAAACAAAATTATTCTTTCTCGTATGAGTTTACCTATGTCCAAAGAGTAATAAAAAATAAACAGATATTTAAAACACAATTTACAATTTTTATTTCCGCAAACCAGCGCTTCATTTACACACACACACACACACACACACACACACACACACACACACACACACACACACACACACACACATACGTTTTCATACATTACATACAGGGTGTCCCGGGAGGAGAGGGAAATAACTTGACAAATGGTTCTATAGTGTAAAAGAAGAAAAATACTTCATATAAACATATATCTGGAAACGCTTTGTAAGCGAGTTACGGCTAGTGAAAAATTTTACCCGGGTTTCGGTTCCCCCGGGTAAATGAAGACTTTCTGAAATTCTGGGAAGGTAAATTAAGGGGCGAATTCTGTTGTTTCTTATGGTTTTTGACCTGAGAAATCGAATAAAACAGGTCGCAGAACTGTATCTCCCATAAGTTTCATGATATCCGACTTAAAACAGAAATATCTTTGCCTAAAAACAAATTTTGGAAAATTGGAAACAATTGGAATTTCTTGTTGATTTTTTATTGACTTCATTTACACCATTTTTCTCAGAATTAAATTCTTTACAAGTTTTGTTTTGAACGTTTATGCATTTATTAGTCATTTAACAAAGTTATTGTACTTCTAACCTAAAAAAACGTGTTATTGTAGAAGTACAATAACTTTGTTAAATGACTAATAAATGCATAAAAGTTAAAAACAAAACTTGTAAAGAATTTAATTCTGAGAAAAATGGTGTAAATAAAGTCAATAAAAATCAACAAAAAATTGCAATTGTTTCCAATTTTCTAAAATTTGTTTTTAGGCAAAGATTTTTCTGTTTTATGTCGGATATCATGAAACTTATGGGAGATACAGTTCTGCGACCTGTTTTATTCAATTTTTCAGGTCAAAAACCGTAAGAAACAACAGAATTCGCCCCTTAATTTACCTTCCCAGAATTTCAGAATGTCTTCATTTACCCGGGGAACCGAAACCCGGGCGAAATCTTTCGCTAGCCGTAACTCGCTTACAAAGCGTTTCCGGACATATGTTTATATGAACTTTTTTTCTTCTTTTACACTATAGAACCATTTCTCAAATTATTTCCATCTCCTCCTGGGACACCCAGTATCTTTTTTTTAACTATATATATTTTTTAGGCTGCCATTTCTTTTCCTTTAATTTTGAATGATTTATAATTTTGAAATTTTTTTTTTATTCTTTCCGAGAGGTTACTTATCTTTGCATCGTCCAGCCGACTCCAAATGTACTCACACTCCACGTTGACTACTCCACATGTTTAATCTGACCACTCGTTAGCACTGATTTTACTATTCTAATAAACTTTTGATCACTTTCTACTTTGTTCAACTTATATGATGTTACATTTTAATCGATTAGGTGGTGGGCCCACCTGGATTTTCGTCCGCGGACTTATACGGCTGTACAGCACGAGAGTATAATTTCGACTGGGATGGCTGAAACTGTTCAAAAATCTGAGATGGAGGGGAATCACGTGGTCTCGTTTCATTGTTTTATTAGTATGACATTGCCAGATTCTGAGGTGGAGCTGACCGCACCTCACATTCCAGAGTGAAATAAACAAGGTTTGGCTACTGACGTCGTATAGCGTGACCCCAACGGTGCATAGTTCATAGGTCACATTTCTAAAAATAACTGTTTTCAGCGGCTTAATCCATTGGTCTTGAGTCCACATTATGTACATTATTTTCCTATCCCATTCAAATTACAAATAAACTTAACATACTTTAATTATGTTTCGGGTGGGTAATATATGTACCGTTACACTATCTAATCTGCTTTTTCGTTACAAGTAATATTTACATGGCTGGGAATCCATTGTAAAGTTAACTCAATTTTGTTTCTTTCCAGTTTTTTGATTATGTGGAATATGTGGGCTGTTCTCAAGTAGTTTGCTGATGGTTTCTATTGCTGTAGTAATAGTAGTGCAGCCTGTGAGTCTGTGAAGATACATACTTCTATTACAATTTGCAATATAGGAAGTCTATTAAGAAGACATTTGTATCCCCCAGTTTATCCAGATAATTTACATCCTTATGTACTAGCAATATGTGAACCAGTAGTTGTAACACAGCCACCTAGTTCAGTTTAGAGATACCAGACAATTCTGAATACTGTAGATGGTTACTGTAGTTATGACACAGACTTGTCGCATGCCCTGAGATTCAGCAATTGAAAGAGTAATTGAAGTGTAGAAAATTGTAAAAGTCGTATTGTCTGATTTAATTTCATTGTTCCCAGAAGCTAGTGACAAATGTTGTAGTCACACAGCAAGCTGGTTCGAGCAGGCTTGAGCATTTAGCAGGTTTAAGTAGTAGAGCAGCATGGAGCTGAGCTGGTACTGTGGCCACACAGAAAGCAGTCGCATGATACAGTCATACTGCCTGTTCTGTCACTGTTTACGAAATTACTACTTTTAAGTGAAATTTCCCCTTTTTTAGTTGAAACAGACACTCGAAGAGCATAGACGCATCCAATAAATTTTCGACGAAATGAACTTGATATATTTCATCATTTCTATCATGAATTAAGGAATGACCAATAAAAGTTTTTCGAGTATTTACGCATGTCTGTTGGAACTTTTGGTTTACTTTTAGAAAAACTGCATCTTACGATACAAAAATACCTCATCCCAGCCAGCAGCTGACACTTTTTGTCCTTAAAATATTTGACACATCCCACAGTACTGTACGTTTGAACACAGCTGATATTAAGGCCTCATTATCGAATTCCATGATAACAAAATTTAAAAACTGTATGAAAAGACAACACCGAAGCAAGCGTGTAAGCAGGTAAAATCAAACTATTTTGTTTTTCAGCAGGTTCCAGCAGTAGGCAGTTGAGCTGCACAGCAGGTGTGCTCTTGGTATGGCCATTAACAAACATTATTTGTGTCAGCCTGCTTACAAGCCCAATGCTGCTTCAACCAGCTTACTGCTTGAACCTGCTTGCAGTCTGGTCCTAAATGTACATAGACAGTGTACACATCCTTATAAGTATCTACATTGTAGTAAAACCAGGAAACTGGCTGAATTTATGTAAATTACTCTCCAAAACACCACTCCAAGTATACAAACTATGAATACTGAATGGCGGAAAAGTATAGAGGTACAGTAATTGTGATCTATGGGTTCACATGGAAGTCAGCGATGTCCAGTATCAGGATACAAACAGTGGATTCACAGTTAGCTTGCTGACATGACACACAATTCCGTTGCAGTGTTTTGTATCTTCTAATGCAGTAATACTAAATCATTTTTTTGTATTAAAATCTTTTGTGTCATTAAAGTTTTTAACCCTTATCGTGGCAATGTGAACTATAGGATACATACTTTTCAAAATTTTTTTTAAATTTCCCAGGAACGGAAAAACATAATTTTATGTTGGCTCACTTGATTACAGCTTGTTCTGTAAGATACATCATGTTCAGTGCTGCTATCTGCAGTCCTTTTTGCATAAACATCGTTATAGTTGGCAGTGTCATGATGGCTTCCTCAAGGATAAGAAAACAGCTGTTCCAGGTAAGCATTTTGTTTAAATTTTAGTAGTTTGTCTTTGTTTTTCTTATATTTTATTTAATTGTTATGTTCTTTAGTACTGAAAGGCGTCTACACACATACTGATTTTATAAAAGTTATGAAAATATAAAATTTGAGAACAATTTAAAAATTATGTTACTTATAGGTTACACTGCCAAGTTGGCAGACATATATCTAAACATTTTCTAACTATATTTTTGTTTGTTTCTGCTATGTTAATATATAACAAATTATCAGTCATATAGAGCAATATGCTTACAAATCATGGTAGGCTTACATAGCAACATATTAAATTATTTGTAAAAACAATGGTAGTTTTATGTAATTACAAATTACTATAAAAAAGAGGTTGACAAAGCATATGTGTGTGTGTGTGTGTGTGTGTGTGTGTGTGTGTGTGTGTGTGTGTGTGTGTGTGTGTGTGTGTGTGTGTGTGTGTGTGTGTGTGTGTGTGTGTGTGTGTGTGTGTGTGTGTGTGTGTGTGTGTGTGTGTGTGAAACATGTTTCATGGAAATACTCTCAACATAACGTGAATCTATATTTTATTTACCTATTTGTCTTTTTCAGACTGGCGGATTTTCATCTCGAAAAGCAAGAACTGAAGAAATTATGAAAATAGCACGACATGCAGTAGAAAGGGGTAAATATAGTACAAATTATGAAATTCTTGTTCCTCGCCCTCATGCAGACTCGGATGCCGAAAGTGAAAATGAGTGTGATGAGGTCAGTCAGGTAGAAAAGGAATCAGGTACCTCTACGTAAATAATGCTTGGCTTCTATACCGCCGAGAAAACAAATTGCTGGGAAGACAAAAAGTACAAAGACTAAAAGATTTCAAGCTTGTAATTATAAATTCTCTACAACTGAAAAACAGAAAGCGGGGAAGACCATTGTCAGAAGAGAAACCTAAATTACAGAAGACAATAAAAACGCCTATCCTCCCTCGTCCACAGAAAAACATTAGATTTGACTGCATTGACCATTTTCCAGTCTACACAAACAAAGGGTGGTGCAGATTGTGTCCAAAAGGTGTTACAACAGTTGAATGCAGAAAATGCAAGACACGATTATGTCTCGTTAAAGATAGAAATTGTTTTCTGGACTTTCACAAACCATCAAAATAACTAAAACATATTATTCAACTAATAGCAAATTATAAATCAGTGTTTTGATTGTACATTATCATTACTGAAAAAATGTTAACAACTGTAAACAAACATTATAAATATGTAAACATACATAACAATTAAAATAGTTTAAGAAATCTATAAAAATCAGATACATTTTCAAATTCAGAACTATTCTTTTGTAATTTTTTGCATAATTTAATTGACAATACTTCTCTTATTAGGTACTTATTATAGTCTGGTACATTGGTTTCTACTATTTTGAATTATAATCTTCATTTTCATAATTATATTTTGTATTCAAGTATTTGATTTATATTCTTTTCAATTTTACATTTATAAATATTAATTATCTTGTTGTTGCATCCTCTTCGTTCACTTTATTAATTTAATAATATATATAAACTTTCACTAATGAACTTACTGTTGTCACTTCCCAAACGTTTCGAGATGGTGTTTCTCTTCTTCAGTGGGTGTATACTGATTGTCGATTACAGAATAACCGTTACGGAAAAATGGTGTGTGTGGTGGGGGTTGATGGTGGGAAGGGATTGGCGCTGAGGTTCGAATTGTGTGTGCGGATCAGTGTATCGAATAGTGTATGTGATTTATAATGTATTTGTTCATTTAATATGTTGTTTGGTTGTAGTGTGTGATATCTGTATATTTCAAATTGTTCAGCTGTGTTTAGTTTTATACTTTTAGGTAAGTAGTGTAATATTTCCATGTTGTGTTCTATGTTGTGTAACTGTGGTTTTCGTTATGTAAATGTGTGGCAAATGTGGAATGTATGTAGTTTGTGGTGGGGGCTTTTAAATGTTCAGAAAATCTGGAAGAAAAAGATCTTCCCGTCTGGCCGATGTAGAATTGTTGGCAATCATTACAGTTTAATTTATAAACCCCTGTTTTGCTGTATGTGTCAATGTCTTTGTTAGTATTATTTATGTGTTTTCTAATGGTGTTGTTGGTTCTGTGGGCTACTTTATAATTGTGTTTCCTAAATGTGTTTGCTATTTTATGTGTATTGGAATTGTAGTATGTAAGTGTTATGTATTTGCTGGGTTGTGTGCTGTTGGTCAGATGTGTTTTACTTTTTGTGTTGAGGATTCGTTTGTGTAGTTTATTTATTAATTCGGGGTTGTATCCATTTTTGACTGCTATGTATTTAATTGTGTTTAATTCATCTTGGTAGTCATGTGTGTTTAGGGGTATTGAAGTGAGCCTATGGAGCATGTAGTTGAAAGCTGCATGTTTATGTTGAGTTGGGTGGTTGGATGTGTTGTGTATGACCATGTCTGATGTGGTGGTTTTCTGTATATTTTGTATGTGTGTGTGTTGTTTGTTTTGGTGATTGTAAGGTCTAAGAAGTTTATGCTGTTATTTAATTCTATTTCAAGTGTGAATTTTAATTTATGGTGTATAGTGTTAATGTATTTGTGGAAATTTTCTATTTGTCTTTTGTTGCCGTTGTAAAGGAGTAAAATGTCGTCAACATACCTGTGCCAATATATTATTTTATCGGTGTATTTGTTGTTGTTCAGTATGTGTTTCTGTTCTATGGTGTGTATAAATATTTCGGCTAGTATACCTGATATAGGGGAGCCCATGGGTAGTCCATCTGTTTGTGTGTAATACATGCTATTGTGTGCGAAATAATTTTGATCTGTGATAATTTTAGTTAGATGGATGATCTCTTTTATGTGTGTTTCAGGTGTGTTATTTATTTTTAGTAATTGTTCTAATGTAATTATGGTTTCTTTTATGGGAACATTGGTGTATAGGTTTGTTATGTCGAATGAAGCAAGTGTGGAATTGTGGGGAATTTGTACATGTTGAGTTTTATTCACTAGATCTAATTATTTTTGACAGTGGTGTTGTTTGTTAAATTTATGCTATTTCTGATCAATTTATCTAAATGTCTAGCTATTTTGTGTGCAGGTGCTTGTGTGTTGTTTATTATAAATTAAATAAAGACCCCACCCCTAAATATCACAAACAAATAAACAAAACCCTAAATAACACAAAACACATAGTATCACCTGACAACATCAAATATCTAAAACAAATTAAACCAAACGCCCCTACACTAAATGCATTACCGAAATTATACAAACCTAATATTCCCATCAGACCACTTATAAACAACACACAGGCACCTGCACACAAAATAGCTAGACATTTAGATAAATTGATCAGAAATAGCATAAATTTAACAAACAACACCACTGTCAAAAATAATTTAGATCTAGTGAATAAAACTCAACATGTACACATTCCCCACAATTCCACACTTGCTTCATTCGACATAACAAACCTATACACCAATGTTCCCATAAAAGAAACCATAATTACATTAGAACAATTACTAAAAATAAATAACACACCTGAAACACACATAAAAGAGATCATCCATCTAACTAAAATTATCACAGATCAAAATTATTTCGCACACAATAGCATGTATTACACACAAACAGATGGACTACCCATGGGTTCCCCTATATTAGGTATACTAGCCGAAATATTTATACACACCATAGAACAGAAACACATACTGAACAACAACAAATACACCGATAAAATAATATATTGGCACAGGTATGTTGACGACATTTTACTCCTTTACAACGGCAACAAAAGACAAATAGAAAATTTCCACAAATACATTAACACTAAAATAAATTAAAATTCACACTTGAAATAGAATTAAATAGCAGCATAAACTTCTTAGACCTTACAATCACCAAAACAAACAACACACACACATACAAAATATACAGAAAACCCACCACATCAGACATGGTCATACACAACACATCCAACCACCCAACTCAACATAAACATGCAGCTTTCAACTACATGCTCCATAGGCTCACTTCAATACCCCTAAACACACATGACTACCAAGATGAATTAAACACAATTAAATACATAGCAGTCAAAAATGGATACAACCCCGAATTAATAAATAAACTACACAAACGAATCCTCAACACAAAAAGTAAAACACATCTGACCAACAGCACACAACCCAGCAAATACATAACACTTACATACTACAATTCCAATACACATAAAATAGCAAACACATTTAGGAAACACAATTATAAAGTAACCTACAGAACCAACAACACCATTAGAAAACACATAAATAATACTAACAAAGACATTGACACATACAGCAAAACAGGGGTTTCTAAATTAAACTGTAATGATTGCCAACAATTCTACATCAGCCAGACGGGAAGATCTTTTTCTTCCAGATTTTCTGAACATTTAAAAGCCCTCACCACAAACTACATACATTCCACATTTGCCACACATTTACATAACGAAAACCACAGTTACACAAACATAGAACACAACATGGAAATTTACACTACTTACCTAAAAGTAGAAAACTAAACACAGCTGAACAATTTGAAATATACAGATATCACACACTACAACCAAACAACATATTAAATGAACAAATACATTATAAATCACATACACTATTCGATACACTGATCCACACACACAATTCGAACCTCAGCGCCAATCCCTTCCCACCATCAACCCCCACCACACACACCATTTTTCCGTAACGGTTATTCTGTAATCGACAATCAGTATACACCCACTGAAGAAGAGAAACACCATCTCGAAACGTTTGGGAAGTGACAACAGTAAGTTCATTAGTGAAAGTTTATATATATTATTAAATTTATAAATAGTATAATAATTCAAAAATACTTTTTGTAATTACGTTATTTATAATTAAATTTCATTGATTAATTAAAATTAACAGTTTCTTTATAATTTACAGTGTTATTTATTACATCCCTGTAAATAGAAGTGATGGAAATGTAAACATTAACCTACATGGAATATAGAACATATTTCTTTTACAAACTGGCAGTGTAACCAATAGGTTACATGGAATATAGAACATATTTCTTTTCCAAACTGGCAGTGTAACCAATAGGTTACATGGTCATAATTTTACTATCCATAAAAATAAACAAATAGAAACTACATTTTTGTGTTAATTAGTGACAGAGGATGTAAAATTTTACAAGAAATAATTTTTTTCTGACTTGCGTGTAATCGTGCCAAGTTAAGGGTTAATTAGTACTAAAATATACAGGGTAAATAACTAAACACCAGACGTTTTTGCAAAAGTATGATACACACCTAACAATGTAATATTGCGCTCATGTCACAATAACCAATACAAGTAATTGTATTCAGAAAATAAAGTTGTTTAATATAGTCATTAAATAAGTGTATTAACGTTAAACTGATATAACCTTTAAAGCGTTTGCTGGTATTTTTGTGTGTTAAGTGTTCAGGTATTTCTTATTTTTGTGTTCAGTTCATTGATTTGGTAAAATGAATAGGGTTCAATGTATTTTAAAAACAAATTCTCTCTCTCTCTCTCTCTCTCTCCCTCTCTCTCTCCATTAAAGATAACTGCAAAATTAAGGAACTCGGTAGGCCGCTTCCCGTTTTAAATATTAAACAGAAATATTTAATTATCCTTTTATTTTAACTATATATTTTTAGAATAATTTACAAACAGCAGAAACACAACTTAATATTAGGCCTACTAAAAGTTGTCAATAGTTATGTCTTCATGTTGACCCACTCCGTGTGTTATTTGGAATGGGATAATTGCTCTTATCTTAGTAGAAACATTCAGATATTGAACCCCCAACTGTCAGAACCACGAGCCGCCACTGCTGCTGGTGGATTTCATAAATGCCCCACGCAGGCTTTCACAATTTTTTTAAAAATATAGTTAATTCACTACCAACTCGGAACACAGTCGGAACTTGTGTTCAGAGTTGGTAGTGAAGTGAATTAATTATATTTAGTTAAGTAACGGACACGTCATGGACAACGAAATCCAAGAATTTTTTTTAAATTTTGACTACAGTTTTGGGCCTTGTTGCTCATGATATTAGAACAATTTTCAAAGTAAACACTACATCAGGATTTGGATTAAAATTGCCTTTAGTATGATACCTGACATGGATTTGTACAGTTCTCAAAATTTTGAAATTTCCAAAACTGAATGCTACATTCAGATTTTAGCAAACATTTTATTTAATTTGATACTCCTCATGGTTTTTTTTTTGACCCCTCACATTTCTGCCTCCTGCCTCTTTTTTTAGTGAGGGAGGGATCAATCTCAAAAATAATAGGGGTGTGGGTGGGGTAAAAGTAAGGACACATATTCCCAAGCTTTACAAATATTAGTTCACATGTTCAAACGTTGTCACAAGGCATCCTGTAAACAGACTGACATATATCAAATGGTTAATTAAAACTGATGTTTTATCGCTAGTTCAGTTATTTTACTTTATGTTCCACCAACAGCACAGATGTAAAAGTGGTTTGAATAAATATTTACGGAGCGAAGGCTGTGGATAAGAGAATTGAATTAGCTGAAAATCCAATATCTGATAAGGTATGAGGATGATAGGTGTTTACATAGCTTGACTCATTTCTCTCTATGCATTCAACACATTATAAAATAGCTTCAGTGAGAATCAAAAACATATTTGTTAGGTATACAGACACTAGCATCACCTTTTAATGCTATAGTTCTCTGGACAAATCCTTTTTACACATTCATTAATTCTGTAGATTCTGGTATATTTTCTTCCATGTCTGGTTTTCTCTAGTAGGTTTAACTATAAAATTTCACAAATCGTGCTACAGCATAGACAGTGAGAAACAAACTATCCACTACAAAGGAGCATGGAGGTGGTAAAGTTACATATTTACCCTCCCATCACATACTGTCTACTACTACTACTACCCTGTCTACAAATATCGATCTCATGCTAACTTTCTTGTAATACACAGAGAAAAGTCAGTATTTTTACGTTATTAATATAATCACCTAATTTAATCATTATTACTCATAAATACTGATGCTTACAGTTGTGAAAGTTTTTCAACACCATATGTATAGCAAAATTGAAATCTAAAAGCAAATGCGCAGAAACCAGATTCTTCATGGACGAGTCCATTTTGAAATTGTGAATGGCAGGAGGGTAATGGAGAATCAACTGCTATGCAAACGAAGGTGTTGCCAACATGCGTGTCACGTTTTAGTTCCATTGTTAATTACTGTATTACGTACTACCTCACTCTTACTTTTGTTATTATTATCTCGGTTTATTATTATGTCGTTTTGCAGTTAATTTAATCGTAATTTTGTCGTTGTTTGACTTCTGTTGGTACTTGAGTTCTATAATTACGTATTTTCATAATTTTGGTTATCACCCAATAACGCGATTTGTTGAAATGGACACTGCTCCTTCAAACTCGACTAACAAAGACAGCAAACCTCCATTCGTCCATTGCGATAAGAGCTGGTAGTATGTCTCAACAGGAAACAATTGCAGGACTAAAAAAATCACAGAGATAGGTTTAGGCTATATAACATTTCATATGTAACACAGAGAGAGAGACGTCCATGGTGAATTAAGTGAAAATTTGAGTGAAACACAGTTTACAAACAAACCTCGTATGCAAGTTTTGGTTGCTGTTCGAAATATTATTCATACGTTGGGACCCCTGATGCTCATAACAACAATTGTCTTCTTACATATCAGAGCGACTCCCACCAAATCACCATTCCCCTCTGAACATAAGCGTTTCGCGCATTACCATGCCCTTAACTTTCAATTACTCTATACTATCATCACTATCATCTGAATTTGTTTCAATATCTGTACTGCTGCCCTTGTCATTATGATTTTGATCTTCGGTGTTAATAATAAACAATTCACATACACTGCCAATCACTATTTCCTAGTTCCCAGCTTCAGTGCTCGTAATTTGGTCACAACTTGATTTCCATGTCTCAGCTATAATACAACTGATTTTTCTTTGGCTAATGTTTGCATGTCCTCAATAATAGATCTGAAATTTTTTATGTAATGTAGTCTTTTACACTGCCCATATCAATTGTATAGGATTTACGATGCGGTGAATCATAAGACAAAGTGTCCATGATCAGCAGAAACTGTATCTATTTTATATTTTTTTATACCCATGTTTACTGAATTTAATTAGTTCATAAAGTTAAAGTTTTAACCTACGTTCATCAATAAGTCTCGCATGATCTGATTGCTATATCTTTTTCTTCTAAGACAAGGTTCGTGAGGATGATTTATATGAGGTATTATCAGTTACCAATACGTTCAATATTTAGATTTGGGTTTTCCATGATCCACTCTTCGTAAGTCTTGTCATTTATGTCACTATGATAGTCACCTGTTTTTAAAGTGCGAATCCATCCTCCCCACCTGGATACATCATGATCACATGTTGGACCTTGTGAATAGACATTTTTAAACCACTGTTTTCCAAATTGGATAAGTTTTAGTTATAATTGTGGCTCTCTGAAAAGACGACTCATCCAAGTAAACAATGGGATGACCTTCTGCTCTATATCTACTAATATTGGATAAGTAATTGAGTCTCATACTTTGTATATTGGTTCTTTCAACGAGGATTTTATGGTTTGTTTCAGTTTTTCCAACTAAATCCTAAATTCTGAATTATTTGCTTGAGACTCAAATTGCTGTCATGATAAATTATTAGCCTTCAAAACACGTATTATCTCTTATAGTGTTGGTCTTTCACCTTCATTTATATGAAACTCATTTATAATCATCCTCACAACATAATTAACAAAATCGTCTAAGTTTTACATTTCTATCGTGGCTTCTACTTTCGTGGTGTAGGCTACTAAAACTAATTTTACTTCACGCACTTTTGTTGATGGAGCCATGCTTACAGTTACTGCATGTGTAGACATTTGTATATTATCTGACATCCTTGACTGTGAATAAATTGTCTGTTATTTCTAGAAGAATGTTTTTCATTCATCACACAAAATCTGTATCCTTTATTTAAAAAATATTCCCCAATATATTGAGTGCGGTCTGCTAACTGTAAAGAACAGAACAAACTAATGGGCATTTATATTTATATATTGTCAAGGTTTATGCTTAAAGTGATTAAGAAAATTGAACATATTTTCCTATATAATGATGCTCATTCTACTTTTGAGAGGATTTTGCAATGATTAAAAGAGATAGTCAAGATAAAGTATGATAGTCCTCTTAAACATAAAAAATTGCTGAGTTTGTACAAGGCTTATCCAGAAAGTAAGTACGATTTGGGCATTAAGAAAATGATACAAATTATTTTCAAATTAATTTATTTTTCAAAAATTCTACATACCTTAATCTACGTTTCTACATAGTCACCATGCAAGCTGAGACATTATTTGTCGTATCTTGGCACTAATTTTAATATGCCCACTTAAAAAAATTCGGCCGCCTGCGACTTCAACCACTGCTGGACGTTTCCCTTTAAAACCACTTTCCTGCATCATCACTTTCAAACTTCTGGCCGGCAAGAAATTTCTTCTGATGCAAAAACAAATGGAAATTGTTGGGAGCCAAATCTGGACTGTAAGGAGGATGACTGAATTGTTCCCAGCGAA
Organism: Magicicada septendecula; assembly: GCA_034769895.1. NCBI lineage: Eukaryota > Metazoa > Arthropoda > Insecta > Hemiptera > Cicadidae > Magicicada > Magicicada septendecula. The sequence goes on from CM068376.1 coordinate 23,851,375, forward strand.
ATGAATCAACAAGCGCCGTCATTACACTTGCGGTATGCGGTCGCGCGTTGTCATGCACAAACACCACTCCGGAAGTCAGTAGTCCACGACTTTTGTTTTGTATTGCTTGCCGTAACTTTTTGAATGTTTCACAGTAAACTTCTGCGTTGATTGTTGTGCCTCATTCCATAAATTCCACTAACAAAATTCCCTGACAGTCCCAAAAAACGGTGCACATGATTTTTTTTCAGAAAGAGGTGGCTTTGCTTTCGGGGAACCAGTATGCCACCATTGCAGTGACTGTCGTTTAGTTTCTGGTGTATCGTAAGAAACCCATGTTTCATCACCAGTGACAATTCTTTTCAAAAAACAATTTCCATCTCTTTCATAATGCTGCAAAAATTCCAAGGCTGCTCCCATGCGTTTCGTTTTGTGACCATCCGTTAGCATTTTCAGCACCCATCTCGAACACAGTTTTTTGTAGTGTAAATGTTCAGTCACAATTTCGTGTAATAAAGATCTAGAAATGTTTGAAAAATCCATTGACAAATCAGAAATTGTGAATCGCCTATTGGAACGAACCTTGTCGTCAACACTGCGCAGCAATTCTTTGTTGACTAAGGACGGGCGACCACTACGCTCCTCGTCATGAACATTTTCTCTTCCGTCATTAAATATCCTAACCCACTTTCTCACCATACCTTCACTAATCGCATTCTGTCCATAAACTTCACAAATCTGACGAGGAATTTCATAAGGCGCCTAGAGCAGTCGCTCCTCTTGCTCTACCCCAGGGTCAGCCCTGCACCCATCTACTACTGGTTTTTGCACAGTGAAGTACAACTATGTAATACCTTACAAAAATTTGTTTGAGAACAACGCACTGTAGATGTCAAATATATTCAACAAATAAAAGTAAAACATTAAAATAGAAGAACAAATAAATAATATAACAACAGAAACCTGATTTATCATTTCAGAGTGTAATGAATGTGCTGTGTGAGAGAAACTCGCACATGCGATCAATAACGTGACTCTTTAGGTAGCGACCAATGATAGGTTAAATAACAGTCCAGGTATTCATCTACTTGCTACCAATAAAGCACACTGTGGCCGTTTGTATCTGTGATATTGTTATGAGCACTGCATTTATATGTTCACAGTCCTTAACTTAGGCTACACTTAAAATGGACGCGGAAACCAACCCGATTAGTCTGAGCTACTCGGGCCGACAGTCGGAAGAAAACCAAACGATTGTAACAGCATGAGAGCACTTACAGTACACCCGACCTGACTAGTCAGTCAGGTATGATGTCAACCGACTACGCCTGACTGACTAGTCTGAACTGACCGAACGTGTTATAACATATTAGAGAGTACACTTTTTAATATAACAGGTATTCACTAGATTCGGGTATACTCTCCAATTCAGGATATAGATGTGGGTAATGTAGATAATTCAGAAAACTGTTAATGTTTACAAATAAAATATTGAACTAGCATGTAAACATTTTTGTTTTTTCTTCACTTCCCCCTATAAGTTTCAGTTGTTAATGTGAAATATAGAAAATAATATTTTTTGTAATATTCAAATACACAAGAAAACAGCGTTTCTATTTAATTTGTTTAAAAAAGCATCACAGTCATATAAATCATATGTATAAATAAACAAATCAATGTGATAATTCTTTACCAGTAAGCTGCAGGGCCAGCCTTGGGGTGGAGCGACCGCTCTAGGCACCAGGTGAGGAGCGGCGACAAAATCCGATTGTGAAAAAAATAAAATTTTGTTGGCGCCTTTTTGCTACATTTCGCTCTTAGCTGCCTACATTCTATAATGAAAATTAATTATGTTAGGATTATCATTGGCGGTGCGGGCGGGCACCTTGCACGGTCCCTTTATATTTAGGTACAGTACATAAGAGTTTTTAGTATGTGTGTATTATTTTTATTATCATTATCACAGTAGTACATAAAATACTACATAGAATATCGATGTTCCTGTTATTTTTTATTATGTTATCTGATTAGTTTTTAGTTTTAGAATTATTCAATCTGATCCAAATGTTAAATACCAAATACTAATTAATAGTAATTTGATTTATGTTGCAGCAAGAGTTTATACGAATAACAACTTAATTTTCATTCAATAAACATATTGATTTTTGAAAAGTTGGTGTTTTACTTAACAGAAACTGAATTATAATTGATTCGAAAGGTGTCGACCAAGGTGCCAAACGGGATTCTCGCTCCACCCTAATAAAGGACTAGGGCCACCGCTGGTAAGCTGTAGTATGGATATTTAGACAACATTGTGTACACTGCATTATGTTGTAGCAAAAATACATCGAAAACTGAATACAAAAATAATAGCTGATAGCAAGATTTGGCAGATAAACAAATTTAGGTGTCTTCCAAAACAATAGATTGAAACTTTTCCATGGACGCAGCTTTAAAAAAATGCACATCCGATTTAATAACATATGCGTATATACAAAAGTGACTGATAATTACACAAACATTTATTAAATATAATGGCAGATGAGTATGCAACATGTTTTTGGCATTTAATGAGTTACGTGTAAGAAATATTTAGAATGATGTAACATTAGTGTCACTACAAGCTTTTCTTCAGGCGAAATACAGTCTCTGAAGTTACTGGTTGAGGTCAGATTGCCTTTAACATTATCTGAAATATTGCTATATGTCTCAATTTTCATCTTGTAGTATTCCCAAAAAATTTTAGTGGTAAACATGTTTCAAAAACTTTCCGTCAGTTCTGCCGTCATTAAATTCTTCCACCCAAATTGTCTTCTTCTTTACCAGTTCAGGACAGACGTTTCTTTCACTCAGTAAAAAATCAGTCACATCCTCTTCAGAATCACTAATTTTTTACAGGAAATTCTACATGAATTCAACAATTCACAGACATTATACATACAGCAGGACGCACACTACATTACAGTCGGAATGGGTCTGGATGTTGCCAGTGACAGAACAGGAGTTGGACGAATCCGAAGCAGACTAGTCTGCTTAGTCAGGTTCCGTGTCCAGTGTCAAGTGTAGCCTTACCCGGCTTCCTCGCACACAGGATATAAGAAAATGTTTAATCTATAGAGTCTAGCTGCGGCAAGATATAAGATCTTCCTATCACATCTCCATTTGTGGCATAAGCTGGTAATCACAGACTTATAAGTGTATAAATGGAAGCTTATAAACAGCTGTTTAATGAACCAGAATCAGTACAACCTTGAGTAAGAAACTGAATGATAAAGTCTCACAGTATACATACATAACAGATTTTATGATCTACTCTGACAATAGCCAGAGATATACAAGCAGTGGAATGAGGTCACTGATGTCATTTATTGCTTTATGTGACTGTCAGTATGTAAGTTTTAATAACCACTATTAATTATTGAAAATTCTGTAACTGCTTTTAACTTTTGTTCTATAGATTTTGTAAACAAGGCACTGAATCTGTTTACTTCAAACAGAAGGTACTTTGAATACTTTAAATCATATTAAAAGGGTGTTAGATAGTACAGGGTGGCGCAGGGAAACGAGAAAATTTGAAGTTGATGTTGGCAGCCCTGTAGATGTAGCAGAAGTGAAACTGTCTGTCTAGCAGTAACGGACATTTAGTTACCATGGAGCAGTGGAGCGATGCAGAGCGTGCGGTCGCCATAAGGGCGTTTTACCAACATGGTGACAGTTTGACAGCTGCATGAGAGTTTCGGCACCACTATCAGATCCCGCCCTGCGGTCAAGTTCCTTCGTTACACACAATCGAAACGTGGGTTTGTAATTTTGAAGACTGGTTCAGCTTTGAAGAAAAAGCCTAGTGGGGGTGTACGGTCTGTACGCACCCCAGAAAACTTTGATGCCGTGCGAGCTGCCATCTTAAGGAGTCCTCGTTGTTCGGTGCAAAAAATTGCCTCATCTTTGCAGCTCGGACGTCGGAGCGTTCAAAGAATACTCCATGAACTTCAATTTCATCCATACAAACTTCAGATTGTGCAACAACTGAATCCTAATGATTGTGTATTGCGCCTGCAAATTTGTGAACAATTGTTGGCTAAAATCAATGAGGATGCTAATTTCATTCAAAATATTTGGATGTCTGATGAAGCCCATTTTCACTTAAGTGGATACGTGAATAAGCAGAACTTCCGTTACTGGGCTCAAGGAAACCCTGCTCAGCTTCACCAGCGTCCATTATACAGTACCAAAGTTACCGTATGGTGTGCAGTGTCGTGTCATGGGGTGATAGGCCCTTACTTTTTTGAAGATGAACGAGGCACTGCTGTCACTGTGACGTCTAAACATTATGTCAACATGCTAGACATTTTTGGCTCCAAGACTCCATACTTTTCCAAATCTTGAAATTCAGCACACCTGGTTTCAACAGGATGGAGCCACCTCACACACTGCCAGTCTATGGCAGCAGTGAAACGTTTGTTTGGGGATCGCATAATTTCAAGGAATGCTAACATCGCTTGGCCGCCCCGATCTCCAGACCTTTCAGTCTGTGACTTCTTTTTATGGGGACATCTGAAGAGCATCATGTACCAGACTAGACCGAGACACAGATTGTCTTGCTCAGCTCAAGACACAGATTGAAGAGGAAATCGCCAAAATCCCAGGTGACACATTGCGCCGCGCTATGCAAAACCTATAGAAATGACTTTCTGAATGTAGTTGTTTTGATGGTTCATCCTCTTCATTCACAGCACTTAATATTAGTGATTAACTGTACTTTCACTTGAGAAAACTTACGTTTCTTATTGTCCTCGAATGTTCAGTGTGGTGTACACCTTCTTCAGCGAGGTTTAAATACAGAATGACACCACACCGAAACGTTCGAGGACAATAAGAAACGTAAGTTTTCACAAGTGAAAGTACAGTTAATCACTAATTTCTGAATGTGTACGGCAAAATGGGCAACATTTAACTGATGTAATTTTTAAAACGTGATGCCTAATGTAATTTCCAGTCTTGTAGAACATATTTTGAGCCTCAAATAAAGTTTTGTAACGCTCCTTCATTTTTTCTAATTATTTCAAATTTTCCTGTTTCCCTGCGCCACCCTGTACATAATTTTTTAAGAACACAAAATTTTTTGTAAGGGTCCCAGTATTTATGCAAAAGCTACCATGACTATTCAAATCAACAAATTAGTTAATCTGTAATTACTGCAGAATAAGTTAGTGCGATAGTTTTCTTTATTAGTGCACTCAAAAATAAATACTTATGTAGAAGACTCTTGTAGTATGTGTATCAGGTGTAGAAGAACTTTATTGACAGAAGGTGGAGATTATTACAGATTAGTAGAATGTGGTACAACTACGCTATGAAAAACAAACTATGCCCATTAGCAGTCATTAAATTACATGTCATTTCCATAAGTGTTAAGGCAAAATATTGAACTGCTGTTATATAAGAAAATGGGCAAATGTTTGGAAATAAAATATAATCTTTCTTGAAAGCAGTAAGCGTGATTTATTGAAAGCTTTAAAAATAACATCTTAGTGTCTTCTCAACTTGAAAGTCTCCATCTGTAACTGCCTCCATTTTATGCATAAGATTGGGGGGAAAGTACATCTGTCAACTCTTGTTCACAGTACGTACTCAAGTAAACTGTAAAAAAATTCATATCAAATACCTTTACCTTCTGCCCTAGATGAATTCTTTGTTCATTGGCATTTTCTAAAGTTTTCTAACTATATAACCACAACCTCTTGTCACTCCATGTGTGTAAAGTAATACGTGTTTTTAAGTTATTTAAAATTCTTGGTTTAAAAAAAAAAATATTTTATACAGGTTTTAAGAGGTGGAAAACAACAAAAAAACATTCATGAATGGTAACAGGAATGTTAAATTTTTTATTTAAATACAGAAATTACATTCAAGGCATTAATGAAAATTGACAAACACTATTTCAATAAGTTAACAAAACATATAAACAAGAAACTGACTAGTAGTTTTTGGTCAATACAAATATTTGGACCGTATTAAATTAGAAAAGTCATTTTTAAACAATACAAATAATTAGTATTTCAATTGAATATCAACTAAGTAGAAAGCCTAGTTTTACGTATTAACTTAATACAGCTACAAAGCTTAGATTCTTTGCTATAAATTCGTAATTAGTACAATTATATACATAAAAATTTACAGTTCAAACCCTGCATTAGTATCAGTTAAATGATTTTTGTTCGACTATTTAAAACTTTTATACTTTTGTAACTCAGTCATCAGAGTAAAAGGTAACAACTAGTGGGTCCCCATTCCTAGTATCAGAAACATGTTAGTAAAAAGTTAATGAAGTTAAGAATTCATGTACAAACATATATATTCTGTATGTTCAATAATATAACGTATGTATAAAATTATTTAGATGTATACACTTTTTTCAGAAGCACAGTTATGTTGCACTGTTTTTTAATTAAAAGTTTATGATGAAAACAATCTTAACGATACAAATAACAGCTGGGTGGCACTGTGCCCAGCCAAGATTGCGAGTTTACTATCAGTGTCCGAGAAGGGTGAGAAGACACCGCATACAGTATTACTTGCGCTGTATTCCCAAATACAATGAACTGTAAACTAATGAATACACAAGTTTAGTTTAAATTTAACATACTGATACCAGGCACTTGACGAAAAGTACATAAAACTATGTATTGCTCTAGACATCTGTTGTTTGTACTGTATTATGTATCCAAATACAATTACTACAAGAATATACACTAATTTCTGTGTTTGCACAGGTAAATTTTTATGCTGTAAATCTATACATAATACAGATGATACAGTTTATAGGCAAATTTACAACACTATTTAAAAAAAACTTATAACTAATGTTTAAAAAGTGCACATTTGTTAAGGCTCAATTGGTACACATACTGCTCATTAACATTTTCCAGTTTAATAAATCAGAAATACTACCAATTGTTAATTGATATTTCAATTAAAAACTCATTTTTATCACAGAGGTTACTAGCACTGATAAGATCTAATTTGAATACTGTTTAAAAACAGTATGAGATAAATCATAAAGGATTCTGCCATTAACATTTAAATATAATTTAATATATTTATTTTAAAAATCCACTGTTTAAAAATTACAGTAATTTAATCTTCTTATTTACATTAAATTAACACACTACATATATAAATTAGTATTTCTCTCTCTCAAGTAGTCATGTGTTTTGACTAGTCATTAATTTACATAAACAGCGGCAAACGACCCAGAAATTCTGGATTAGCATACGAAACCACCCTTTCAAAAATACGATTTTCTATTCACCTGGAACGAATTGTATTCTAACAAAGAATAAAAATTGTTTAGTTCCTCTTTAAGTATAATAAAAATTGTACAAATCTTAGCAAAAAATGAGTATTTCACAAATATACATAGTGAATAATACATATGTCGATTATACATAATCTGGAAACTATAAAAACATTTACAGAAATTTTCAAGGCCAAATACAAGTAATATGCAAACAAATTTTGTACAGCACAATTTTCACAGTTTAAATAATAACCTTCAACAGTTTCAACGCTGTTAACAATTGTCTTCACAAAACAAGAAATGCAAGAATAAATATAACAATAAAATCAATGATAAAAGTAGTGAAACTGATTTCTTGACAGTCTCACATTTGTACAATATAGTATTATTTAAAGTCATGAAGGAATATAATAAATGCTACAATGAGACGATTTTTAAACACGTAATTAACACTAAAAAGGTGCCACACATCAAGGGAGTAACATTACAACTGAATGATAATTTGTAATCTGTCGTCAGTGGTATGTAAATGTTCTCCACTTAGAAGCACAAAATTTATATTCTGAAATAATATGAGTAGACTAATTTATGAATCACAATTCACTGAGTCGCATCCAAGTGGTTGAAATGAGATTTCTCAGGCACATGTACTCTCCATGATCATAGAAGAAACACATATATACAGCAGGAACTGAATATTATGAGTATACTCGACAGGATCAGCTGAATTGGTGGGAACATCTTTGCCGAATGGATGACTGCCGTATCCCCAAACAACTATGGAACTATAAGACGTGGGGACAGAGATGTGGGACGTCAGAGGAAACGCTGGAGTGACCAGCTCTAATCTTTGCCTATTTGAGACTGGAACAAACCATCCTTGGTTTAATCCGTGAAGATGATGATGATGATGACAATTCACTGAGTGTTTTCAGTAATGTATGGTTCTAGAAAAAAGATGATAATGGTGTAAGTCACGTGAAGCACTGCTAGTCACCATACATGTCTCCAAGCCACAAAAATACCTTATCTTAGTAATTACTGTGCGTCCCACATATGTAAACAAAATGATGATGACTCATGTCTATCAAGGGATGTAACAAAAATTAAATAAGAAAACTAGTTAGGAAGTAATTGTTTCGGACACATCACACACAGTCAATAAAGTTAGATTTTAACTTGAACAAATGTGCACACCCAGGTTTCTGCAGTCTAATTATCTTTTTAACTGTGTGGTTTCTGTTATTTTATCTAGGTTTCAATACTTGCTTTCACCTTTCATCAATAACATACAGTGTGTTGTATGGACAAGGGATTAAAATAATAACAGTGGTCAGTGTATCCCATAATGAAAAGTAATTTACAAATAAATCTTTGCAAAGAATATAGAACTGCGGAACACGAACTGATTAAAGATGCCAAATATGAAAAAGAAGAGAGTAGTTGAATCTGAATATACAATATGTTCAAACACATACACACAGAAAGTGCCACTCATTAAATCATTGTATATAGGTGAATCAGCCATTTTATTTACTCAAATTACACAGTATAGTATTCTATTGACACAACTTATCTTAGAATAAGCGTCATTCCCTATCATACATATTCCATGTGTGAGTATCTCCACATGTTATGTGAATATATGCACATACATGTATACATGTGTGTATCCGATTACTTATGAATATGATACACATTACATTACTGTGTTAAAATCAAGATGTAAAACATCTGGCATCATTGAAGACATACATCTTTGATCTAATTAACATGATATGGTATATTACTGGAATTCAGCGGTTTTATATGCAACAGAAATCTGACTGATGCAACCAACAAACTGACTATACAGTACCACACACAAAATATGTAAAAGGCCTAGTTGACCTCTCAAGATATCTGGTTTTCGAATAGAAAAAAAATCAAGTATCTTTTCATGTCACAAGTTCTTGGAATGTTTGGATTGACTCTTTTAGACATAAATGACAGAATCCCACTCATTCAATCCTGTTTAAAATGTTACTGGTAATAAATACAGATCTTTGTTCCCGTTTTTGTGGATCATATAACTCCAAAAATTATAATCAAGTTACACACACACACACACACACACACATCAACAAATTGTGACTGGTCTTCTCATCAACATAAAATACATATTGTTGAACATAAATTGTGCATGGATGGAAAACAGAAATGTGATGGGTTTAATATTAATAGTTAACGTGCTCTATATTATATAGTTATAGCTCATAGCAAACCGTATAAACATAAAATCATGAACAAATTATTTATATACATATAATACTTGTTAATTATAAAAATATAAACACACATCTCATACGTCCTTTATATATAAAACATCATACAAATTTATCACAATGTCATGATCACACAAAATCTAACCTAACAAACTGCCTATCATGGTATGCACATGTGAAAACACAAGATTCATGCAAACTGTATTTGTCATGGGTCAGAAATTAGCACTTTGAGGCTTGTCCTTAAAAATAGCAGTCCTTCCTCTAGGTTTGGCCTTACCAAATTTTAAAAAGCCGTAGCTGTTAAAAATGTTACCTATACTGTTATACAGTGCTAAGTATGTTCTTTAAAATGATATGCACTCTTTTATGAATTTGGTGTTAACGGTCTATGATTCTTCATTATCAAACCAATGTGTTTAATAGGTTAAGAAAAGTTTGTATAAAACACATGTAGTTACTAAAAATTTAAACTAGTAAAACAATACAAATATTATATTATTATATATATACTCAAACTTTCACTAGTGAACACTTACTTTTGGTTTTATGTCCCAAACGTTTCGACGTGGTGTCCGTCTTCCTCAGTGGGATTTGAAATACAGAGTGTCAGTACAAAGTAACCGTTATGGGTTTTAGGTGTGTGTGGTGGGGGTTGCTGGTGGGAGGGAATTGGCCCTGGGATTCAAAGTGTGTGTTTGAACAAGTGTATCAAAAAGTATATGTGATCTATAGTGTAACTGGTCATTTAATATGTTGTTTGGTTGTAGTGTGTGATGTCAATTACAATACAAATAGTAAAACTAGTAAAAATAAAATTAAAACATTATGATTATTATATGTTGTAAATGTTTTAAAAAGGTGTTACATGGTGCATGGTTCTAATATAATCAGTTTATAAATGTTTGTTTAAAACATAGCTGTAACATAACTAATAATGTTTAAATCAACTTAATTATTCAAATTAACATCCCCGCTGTAAGGTCGTAGTCTATTATAATTATAGTTGTCTTGATTGTTCATCATCTTCTTTCACAGCACTACACTTTATCTAAAAATGAAACTTTTACTTGTGAACTTACTGTTTTTTCTTCTCGTCGAACGCGTTTCGGCGTCTTATTCGCCTTCTTCAGCTTAGAGACAGACTGTCAGTATTTGGTAACGGTTGTTGTATGGAAGGTGTAGTGGGGTGGTGCATGGAGGAAGGGGATTGGCGCGGGGATTCAAATTAATGTTTGTTTTTTGTATAATTGTGTCAAAAAGTGTATGTGATTTATATTGTAATTGGTCGTTAAGTATGTTGTTTGGTTGTGTTGTGTGGTGTTTGTATATTTCGTATTGTTCAGCTGTGTTGAGTTTTCGACCTTTGGGTAAGTAATGTAAAATTTCAAGATTAGTGTCTATGTTGGTGTAACTGTGGTTTTGTGTGTGTATGTGTGTGGCAAACGCGGAGTGTATATTGTTGTTGGTTAAAGCTTTTAAGTGTTCAGAATAACAGGATGAAAAAGATCTTCCCGTCTGGCCTATGTAGAAACTATTGCAGTTATTACAATTTAATTTGTAAACACCTGTTTTGTTATATTTGTCTATGTCTGTGTTTGTATTATTGATGTGTTTTTTGATGGTATTGATTGTTCTGTATGCTATTTTGTATTTGTGTTTTCTGAATGTGTTGGCGATTTTGTGTCTGTAGGAGCTGTGGTATGTGAGTGTGATGTATTTATTGTGCTGTATGTTGATGGTATTTTGTGTTTTTGTTTTTGATGTGTTTGTGTAGTGTGTTTATTAAATTAGGGTTGTAACCGTTTTTGATTGCTATGTATTTTATTGTTCATTATATTTGGTCTCCAGTCGCAGTGAAATTGAAATAAATAAATACCTTTTTCTTTATCCGTGCTGCGACTACGTCTTTGATGTCTTACGACATGTTTCGGGAACACGTTCCCATCATCAGGTAAAATTGTTTTTTCTTCTAGTTCATAACGAACGTGTCAAGAATATAATAATTAAAACACATCAACACATAAACACAATGAGTATGATAGAACTCAGTCCACGTAACAGTGCGCACTGCCGTACTGTAACTGACCACGTAATCAAACTATATACTCGGCTGGTGTACACAAGCGTTATCACTCTTCAATACAGTATCATATAAACAGTGAGATTTAAATGTTAATTGATCATTAAGCAGTAGGTTTGGTTGAAATAAAAGCGCTTTATATATTTCATATTCTTCCATGGCATCCATGTATCGGCTCTTACTGCATATATGTATCGGCGTAAAGTTATCTGTGAAACCACTATAACTGTGATTGCTGTTTACCAGATGTAAAGCAAAGTTGGATTTGATTGACTTGATGTTCCCTTTTGGCAAATGTTCTTTATATCTGTCTTTAAATTTCCTGCCCGTTTGTCCTATGTAGAATTTATCACATTCACTACACTGGATTCTATATATGCCAGAACTGTTTTCGGTTGTTTTTTGTGTTCGAGGTTTTAATATGTTCAATATGTTATTGGTAGTTTTGAAGGACACGATGATGTCTAATTTTCTTAATTCATTTTTTATTATATTAGGAATCACATTAGTATATTCAACTGAAATATAATGGTTCTTTTTACCATCTAATTTTAATTTTCTTTCCATTTTATTCCTACGTTTGCGAATTAAGTTATCTATTATATCACTTTTATATCCATTATTGACAGCTATATGTTTAATAATATTTACTTCATCTTGAAAATCTTCCTGGTTCATAGGTATAGTTAAAAGTCTATTTACGAAAGCATTAAAAGAGGCCATTTTCTGTGTATATGGGTGGAATGAATCAGCATGGACAGTTATATCCGTGGTAGTAGGTTTCCTGTATATTTTATATGTGATACAATCAGCGTTTCTTCGAACAGAAAGGTCTAAAAAGTTTAGGCAATTTTCATTTTCTACTTCCATGGTGAATTTTATGTTGTTATTTATGTTGTTCATGTATTTGAGTAACATGTCCATTTGTCTACAAGTGCCATTAAAAACCATGAACGTATCGTCAACATATCGCGTGTATGAGATAATTTTTTCGTGGTAACTGTTACAGTTAGATAGCAGATAATTATTTTCATAAAAGTTAAGGTATATATCTGCCAGTAATCCACTTAAAGGAGACCCCATGGCTAACCCTTCTCCTTGTTTAAAAAACTTGCCGTCAAATGTAAAATAATTTTGTTTCAACACTATTCGTAATATCAAGATTAATTCGTTAATTTCCTGTTGATTTAATATTGCCGTATTAAGTAAATTGTTTTGGAGAATCTCTATTGTTTCTTGTATAGGTATATTTGTGTATAAATTGACAATATCAAAAGAAACCAGCTTATAACTCGGTAATAAGTCGATGGAATTAATTTTGTTTATGAAATCTTTATTGTTCTTGATACTATGATTATTCTCTAGCTTTATACTGTTTTTTATTATATGTTGAAGTTTTTTTGCGATTTTGTACCCAGGTGCCGACGTGTAGTTAACTAAGGGATGTATTGGCATGTTGTCCTTATGTATTTTTGGCAAACCTGTGAATGCGGGTGCCTGTGCATTTATTTGTTTAATATGGTGTCTAACATTTGCGTCAAACAAATTTATGCATTTGTTCACAGCGGAATTTTTATCTAAAGGTTCACAATATAACTTACCTAAACTTAGCAAAAACAGCCTATTACGTGGAGTTATAAACGCTGAAGCTGCTATAAAATGCATTAAAAACCAAGAAACCCAACAAGTAACACGATCGGTAATCAACAGTAAATTGGATCGCATATTAAAAATGGATGGCTTAAGTACAAATAAAAACCAGTTTCTAAAATACAAGAAGGAGCTCAACCTTATAAAAACAATAAAACAAAAGATTGACATAAATAAGGCAATAGTTACCAAAGCCGATAAAGGCAATACTGTAGTTGTATTGAGTCAAGCAGATTACACGCAGAAATGTTATGAATTTATTAACAATAACATTATTAAGACACTTGAGCATGACCCCACCAGCAAGTACACAAAGGAACTAAATTCCGCTGTGAACAAATGCATAAATTTGTTTGACGCAAATGTTAGACACCATATTAAACAAATAAATACACAGGCACCCGCATTCACAGGTTTGCCAAAAATACATAAGGACAACATGCCAATACGTCCCTTAGTTAACTACACGTCGGCACCTGGGTACAAAATCGCAAAAAAAACTTCAACATATAATAAAAAACAGTATAAAGCTAGAGAATAATCATAGTATCAAGAACAATAAAGATTTCATAAACAAAATTAATTCCATCGACTTATTACCGAGTTATAAGCTGGTTTCTTTTGATATTGTCAATTTATACACAAATATACCTATACAAGAAACAATAGAGATTCTCCAAAACAATTTACTTAATACGGCAATATTAAATCAACAGGAAATTAACGAATTAATCTTGATATTACGAATAGTGTTGAAACAAAATTATTTTACATTTGACGGCAAGTTTTTTAAACAAGGAGAAGGGTTAGCCATGGGGTCTCCTTTAAGTGGATTACTGGCAGATATATACCTTAACTTTTATGAAAATAATTATCTGCTATCTAACTGTAACAGTTACCACGAAAAAATTATCTCATACACGCGATATGTTGACGATACGTTCATGGTTTTTAATGGCACTTGTAGACAAATGGACATGTTACTCAAATACATGAACAACATAAATAACAACATAAAATTCACCATGGAAGTAGAAAATGAAAATTGCCTAAACTTTTTAGACCTTTCTGTTCGAAGAAACGCTGATTGTATCACATATAAAATATACAGGAAACCTACTACCACGGATATAACTGTCCATGCTGATTCATTCCACCCATATACACAGAAAATGGCCTCTTTTAATGCTTTCGTAAATAGACTTTTAACTATACCTATGAACCAGGAAGATTTTCAAGATGAAGTAAATATTATTAAACATATAGCTGTCAATAATGGATATAAAAGTGATATAATAGATAACTTAATTCGCAAACGTAGGAATAAAATGGAAAGAAAATTAAAATTAGATGGTAAAAAGAACCATTATATTTCAGTTGAATATACTAATGTGATTCCTAATATAATAAAAAATGAATTAAGAAAATTAGACATCATCGTGTCCTTCAAAACTACCAATAACATATTGAACATATTAAAACCTCGAACACAAAAAACAACCGAAAACAGTTCTGGCATATATAGAATCCAGTGTAGTGAATGTGATAAATTCTACATAGGACAAACGGGCAGGAAATTTAAAGACAGATATAAAGAACATTTGCCAAAAGGGAACATCAAGTCAATCAAATCCAACTTTGCTTTACATCTGGTAAACAGCAATCACAGTTATAGTGGTTTCACAGATAACTTTACGCCGATACATATATGCAGTAAGAGCCGATACATGGATGCCATGGAAGAATATGAAATATATAAAGCGCTTTTATTTCAACCAAACCTACTGCTTAATGATCAATTAACATTTAAATCTCACTGTTTATATGATACTGTATTGAAGAGTGATAACGCTTGTGTACACCAGCCGAGTATATAGTTTGATTACGTGGTCAGTTACAGTACGGCAGTGCGCACTGTTACGTGGACTGAGTTCTATCATACTCATTGTGTTATGTGTTTAAATTATTATATTCTTGACACGTTCGTTATGAACTAGAAGAAAAAACAATTTTACCTGATGATGGGAACGTGTTCCCGAAACATGTCGTAAGACATCAAAGACGTAGTCGCAGCACGGATAAAGAAAAAGGTATTTATTTATTTTATTGTGTTGAGTTCGTCAGTGTAATCTTGTTTATTTAAGGGTATTTTAGTTAGTCTATTGAGCATATGGTTGAAGGCCGCATGTTTATGTTGTGTTGGGTGGTTTGATGTGTTGTGTATAACCATGTCAGTTGTGGTTGGTTTCCTCTTTATTTTGTACGTGTGTGTATTGTTAGTTTTGTTAATTGTTAGGTCTAGAAAATTTATACTATTGTTTTGTTGAATTTCCAGTGTAAATTTTAATTTGTGGTGTATAGTGTTTATGTATTTGTGGAAGTTTTCAACTTGTCTTGTGTCGCCTTTGAATAAAAGTAATATATCATCTACATACCTGTGCCAGTATATAATTTTGTTGGTGTATTTGTTGTTGTTTATTATGTGGTTCTGTTCTATGTTGTGTATATATATTTCTGCTAGTATTCCTGATATGGGGGATCCCATCGAGAGACCTTCTGTTTGTGTGTATATCTTGTTATTGTATGTAAAGGAATTTTGCTCAGTTATTATTTTGGTAAGTCTGATGATCTCTTGATATTGATAACCTTGTGATAACCAGTCTATACACTAATGTCCCCATCAAAGAAACCATCCAAACACTAGAACAACTACTCAGACAAAACAACACACCTCAAACACACATACAAGAGATCATCACACTTACCAAAATAATAACTGAGCAAAATTACTTTACATACAATAACAAGATATACACACAAACAGAAGGTCTCCCGATGGGATCCCCCATATCAGGAATACTAGCAGAAACATATATATACACAACATAGAACAGAACCACATAATAAACAACAACAAATACACCAACAAAATTATATACTGGCACAGGTATGTAGATGATATATTACTTTTATTCAAAGGCGACACAAGACAAGTTGAAAACTTCCACAAATACATAAACACTATACACCACAAAGTGTTAAAATTTACACTGGAAATTCAACAAAACAATAGTATAAATTTTCTAGACCTAACAATTAACAAAACTAACAATACACACACGTACAAAATATACAGGAAACCAACCACAACTGACATGGTTATACACAACACATCAAACCACCCAACACAACATAAACATGCGGCCTTCAACCATATGCTCAATAGACTAACTAAAATACCCTTAAATAAACAAGATTACACAGACGAACTCAACACAATAAAATACATAGCAATCAAAAAACGGTTACAACCCTAATTTAATAAACACACTACACAAACACATCAAAAACAAGAATAACAAAACACAAAATACCATCAACACACAGCACAATAAATACATCACACTCACATACCACAACTCCTACACACACAAAATCGCCAACACATTCAGAAAACACAAATACAAAATAGCATACAGAACAAACACAGACATAGACAAATATAACAAAACAGGTGTTTACAAATTAAATTGTAATAACTGCAATAGTTTCTACATAGGCCAGACGGGAAGATCTTTTTCATCCCGTTACTCTGAACACTTAAAAGCTTTAACCAACAACAATATACACTCCGCGTTTGCCACACACATACACACACAAAACCACAGTTACACCAACATAGACACTAATCTTGAAATTTTACATTACTTACCCAAAGGTCGAAAACTCAACACAGCTGAACAATACGAAATATACAAACACCACACAACACAACCAAACAACATACTTAATGACCAATTACAATATAAATCACATACATTTTTTGACACAATTATACAAAAAACAAACATTAATTTGAATCCCCGCGCCAATCCCCTTCCTCCACGTACCACCCCCACTACACCTTCCATACAACAACCGTTACCAAA
Source organism: Magicicada septendecula (assembly GCA_034769895.1). Taxonomy (NCBI): domain Eukaryota; kingdom Metazoa; phylum Arthropoda; class Insecta; order Hemiptera; family Cicadidae; genus Magicicada; species Magicicada septendecula. The sequence continues at coordinate 23,868,580 of CM068376.1, forward strand.
TACTGGCAGTCTGTCTCTAAGCTGAAGAAGGCGAATACGACGCAGAAACGCGTTCGACGAGAAGAAAAAACAGTAAGTTCACAAGTAAAAGTTTCATTTTTAGATAAAGTATTATAATTATCCTGCCAATGGATGTTAATCATCAGACGTTTTGGCCTCACCTCTGGATACCATCTTCAGTGAAATGGTTTTGAAACGACTGACAAGGTGTTCGTCAGTAAACCCACAGTACTGTGGCAAAGGCTACGTGGTCCCAAAAGGACCATCTTATGTAAACTTTTAGAGTCGCACAATGCCACTTGGAAACCACCATCAGCCAATCAGAAATAAGCGCAACACTATAGGTTGAGCAGCTCAGGATGCCAAACCCTATGTAATGCGAGGCTTTCTCCACGCCGATTCATTGCGACTGCAGCATGCTTCTGGATCTGTACAAACTCCATATGCAGGCGAGGGAAGTACACACTCACCGAGGACAGGATCTTAATTTCCTCGAAGAGAACGCGATGGTCAGCGATAACGACTGCATGTTCGGCCACTGCAGCCTAAGAAATAGGTTTAAATTGACTGATAGAAAAACACACTGCATTCAGAGTTTTTCATTGCCAATGGCTATTACTGAAAAACTTTAAAGAATAAATCTTCGAAACCAATCTAATCGATTTGGGTACTTCAGAAATAAGTTTTTTTTTTTTAATTTGAAAACTTGCCAAGATGAATTTATATGTTCAACACCATACCAAAACAATATAAACTTTCTGCACGTCCATCAGCCTCAAAATGCTAACATTTTACTTTAAAACATTACTTTTACAACATCTGTATTATTCCTTTATCTTATTATGTTAGCTTGCAAGTTAATATTAAAGTGATGTTTAATGTTCATGTTTTTGTTACTTTCAATTGGTCTCATACAAATTCTGATCAAACTTCACTACACCTTTTATCCAACACACACTCACATACATACACCATGGAGGGGGGTATACTGAAAGGTACCAAGCGGTTTGCTATTGGTGTATGTGTTTAAACCGTTCTTGGGACAAATTCAGTGGCGACAAGTGTTCATTCGCATCCTCTTCGTACGGTAAGGGATAAGCTAAATCACTTATATCATCTGGTAGTAATATGCATTCACTCCCTGACAGACATCTGCTATCAGGTGTATACCTTTCATCCCATTTGTTATCAGGGTACCACAACCGCTTAGGAGTTGTCAACTGGTTGATGGCAGGTACTGGCTCAGTGTACGGTTTCACAGGCATGTTCTGAATATCTGTTTTAGTTGGGGCGTGTGGAGCCCACATATCTTTCTGTCCCATAGGAGGAGTATACACAGCATCCATGACAGTCCAGCTTGAATCCAGTGTGTCAAATGTCGAAATTCCCGATGTAGGAAAGCCATTAAATTTATGTGTATTGTTCGAACTGATCTTATGTGTATTGTTTGGGGTACTCGAACACCAGTTACTTGGTTCTGAAATATCTGTACCTCTAGTTGGTGTACCAACATAACCGGACCTCGTGTACATATCGTCATAAGTTGTGTACTCATTCATATCTGAAGTCATATAATCGTCTTTACTAGCTAACATTAATACTGTTGGTCGTGTCTGGTTTAATTCTTGGAGTGAAGGGGCACACTGATTATGGAAAGAAGATTCTTGTAATGACTTATCTAAACTAGCTTCTCGCAACCACCTCTTCTTCGGCAATTCTTGTCTATGTAAAGTGTTTGCTGTGTTGACTTTTGTCGGTTTATTTTCATTTTGTTCCTTCATTTCAACTGGTTCTTCTTTAATCTTCTGTTCATTTGGATTTTGAACATAAACATCTTTAATCAAGACTTCAGGAATGTTGTTTATTGCAGTTCTGTTCTTCTTGTCTGACAATTCTAGTTCCTTTGCTAAACTTTTTCTTAACCTACTTTTCTTCAGTGGAACACAATGTTCATTATTTTCGACTTCTTCCATTGTCTCTTCTTCAGCTCTGTCCAGCTTCTTAATGGGTGCATGTTCTTTCTTCTTTTTTCTGTACCTATAAAACAAATATACAATTAAATAAATCTAAAACATGCACACACACACACACACACACACACCAGTATTTTGTACCAAATACCTTATAAATTAATACAATTAATTTGGAACATGATGCAAATGCATGAAGCATATCAACTGTATAATTTAACTGAGTTGTAAAACTTAACGCAATATGATTTGTAAAATTGAGCTGAATCGATTGACTCCTATGACTTAAATCATTTTCTTGCTGTTTGTATATTCCAAAATAGAGTGGTATATCAGACAATTTTTCTACTCTAAGCTTTGTATTTTATTTTATTTTTTGTCTTTAGCATTATGTATAAAATGTTCTACAGCTGCATCCTAATTTCATTTAACCTAAAACAAAATAATGTGCACAATTGTAAGGCACCATGTTTTGTGGAGCTCAATGGTCAGAGTTATATCTCTTGTAGATTTTGTATTGTCGCCTGCATTGACCTCACTTCAGTTCAGTCAGACAGTAAATTATATACAACATAAATTTATAAAACTGGTTATATTTCTACTCTTGTAGACGGTATGTTACATTTAATTTGGCATCATGATCACGATTAACAGCACAATGACAAGGTTTCATCAGCAAACTAGCACCGATAATGCAATAACATACAATCGACTTGCCTTCACACATAACCACATTAGTGTATGTATACAATTTATTTGCTAAAACCAACCAAACTGCAAGCAAAGTGTATATCAAACCATATCAACATTACAACCTGATGTTGGCATCACAAATACATTAAATAAAGATGTGTGTGTGTGTGTGTGTGTGTGTGTGTCACATCTCATATGCAGCTCTAGAATTAGTACTATCGTCAATTCTGTCTTTGCACTAAACAACAATGCCATTTCTACGATAGACATTAATGCACACACAATTTGATGATTAATAGACTTTCTTGACTCGTTTTATTCCCTTTACATCCATCATCTTGTTCGAGTATACTTTAAAAAGTGACATCTTTTATTTAAAAATAACAAACAAATCTTTACTACACTAAGCACAGACCTTAACATCACATAAATATAAGTCAATCCTTACTGTGAATACAAATAAGTCACTGCCATGAGACATGCACAGAGTATATTAACAGAAAAAAAGTTCACTGCTTTCAAGAGCTTTTGTTTGAGTATTACAATATACAATTACTTCAACTGTTGTTTCACCATAACACTAGTACAGAAAAGTGATACTATGTATTTACTATCATGCTTAGTTTTAAAATTACCTTTCCATCCAAAGAGCAACCGCATCTGAAACGGGGTTTGTTTCAACAGCGCGTAACACTATATTGTCATTGCGAGAAAGAGGTGCAAATGGATGGTCGTGACACCGCCTGTTTGCATGAGTAAATCGCATTTCACAACTGCAACACACACAAAGTTAAATTGACTATAATTCTGCTTACAGATAATTTCATGTCAAATCATCAGATGGCCTAAACCTTACATTTATGTTATTTTATGACTGTGTTTGAGTATTTAACCATTTAAACTAAATGACAACAAATAAACCAAACTTCGTGTGCATTACTAGTTAATTTTTTTTTTTTTATCTGCCATTTAAAGACCACATGACAATTTCAATTCTTTATTCCTTGTTCTTTTCATTTTCTGCAATATTCTTTCATTGTTTCACTATATCACTTCTTTAATCCAACTTGATGTTGACTTCTTCCCCCACAGATATTTGAAGATCTGCTTTGTTAACCTATTGTCGTCCATTCTATATAAATGTCCAAAAAATAATAGTCTTCTTTTTCTCATTGTTTCTGTTATGTTTTCTATACTCTGATATATTTCATCATTACTTCTTAATTTCCAACCTTCTGAAGTTTTTCGTGGCCCTAGTAAAAATTTTATTTTCATACAAACCCATTGTTGTTCCAAATTTTGCACACTACTAACCATATCTACATATCTTAAAAACATTGATTTTTTTTCAAGCAAAAAAAAACTTAAAAAATTTTGTTTCAGAGTTTTTTTAAATTAATAATTTCACTCACAGAATTAAAATATTATAGCCATGCTGTGTATCGCATTAAAACCTTAAAACAAGACAACTTTTCTCTCTCCATGTTATACAGACATTTATTTATAGCCACAAATTTCACAAATCATGGGATATGCTAAAATTTATGCTTTCTAGAAGAAGTTCAATAACTCAAAAATTAAACACCCCAGAGTTGTGAAATTTTAGAGTTTCTGGGTACAACTAATAAACCAAAAATTATGAGAATAAAATTTCTTGCAGTTCAAAATATGTTTTAATTGTTTGGTTGGACAGGGAATGATCCTTATCAAAATGAAACGATACAAAACAGCCATAAAAACAAAGCGACACATTGCAACTAAAGGCTGACAAAAATTGTTTACGGAAAATCTGGACTGACAGCATTTGGATTTGAGGATACCATATATGTACGCTACACACATATTCACCTCATTAAAAATCCAGGTCATGGTTAAAAACTGAATACAGACCACACAAAGAATCCATTTCATGACCAGAATTCCTAGATCATCTGCAACTGATTTTTTTCAGTACTGCATTATATCAATAATGCAGTTTAAAAATTTTGTGATTTTTGAAATATGAAGATTCAGGTAAAGGGCATGGATCTCCAATATGTCTGATGCACACTGTCTGCAGAGCAAGCATTTTTTTAAGTATAATATAGAATGTTACAGCTCTTGTGTACATTAAAAAATCCTTAAATTATGACATAATTTCTACAGTACTTAAAAACACATTATAACTGTCAGTTTTTACTGATACATCAATAATTATATATACAAATCCATGTTTTTGTTTTACTGTTTTTTCTGTGTAGTAAAATCTAATCATTGTGATTACTCTCTTCTGTTCTGACACAAACTTGAATCAAATAATCACACAAAAAACACCATCAAGAATACCTCACTCCACGTGTGTGGAGCATTTCATATAAACTAAGCCTAAATGTATTAAGACTAATCCTATTTAACATACTTGTAGCTACTGTAGTATACACAATGTATCGTATTATAACAAATGTTAAACTAAGTATTAAAAAAAAAATCATTCATGCACAAGTATCACTGGCAATAATAGTTAAATTCTTGGATTTCTTTGTCCATGACGTGTCCGTTACTTAACTACATATCACTATTGTATTGACGACTCGGAACACCAAGTTTTTTATAAGTAAAATCGTAAAGATTTACCTTACAGCCTAAACCGGCTTTCACCTTTAAAAGGCTTCTTCAGAGGCTGCCGTAGGTAGCGCTGTCCATCTTGTTGTTGGCGACGGGATAGATTTTCGAAAGTCGATGCTGTGTGTGTGTGGTGAGATGTGTTCGAATAACGCGTGCGATTTGAATTGTGTCTGTTCGTTTAGGATGTCGTTTTTATTTGTTTTTGTGTGTTTGTATATTTCTAATTGTTCTAGAGTGTCTAGTTTTCGGCCTTTTGTGTGTACGTGTAGAATGTTCATGTTATTGTCGATGTTTTTATATGTGTGGTTTGCTTCAATGAGGTGGTTTGCAAAGGTGGATTCTGTAGTGGTGTGGAGTGCCTTTGTGTGTTCAATGTATCTCTGTTTGAAGCTACGTCCTGTCTGGCCTATGTAGAATTTATTGCAATTTAGCTTGTATACACCGGGTAGATCGAATTTGTTTTGTGCTTTGTGCGTGCGTTTTGATAGTGTGTGTTCTGTTTTGTTAGTAGTTTTGTAAGCGATTCTGTATCCTGCTTTTTTGAATTTGTGGGCAATTTTTTCAGTTTGTTTGTTGATGTATGTTAGTGTTATGAATTTGTTGTTTTCTGTCTTTGTCTGTTGTTTGTTTTGTGTAGGAGTTTACTGACTACTTTTGTTCTGTCATATCCGTTAGATTCTGCTAGATATTTTATCGTGTTTAGTTCGTCTTTTTCATCTAAGGGGATGTTGTTAAGTCTATGTATCATGGTTCTAAAAGCAGCTAGTTTGTGTTGTATTGGGTGATTGGAGGTGTTGTGTATTAGTGTGTAAGTTGTAGTTGGTTTTCTGTATATACTGAATTTGTGCCTGTGTTCTAGTTTTGTGATGGAGAGGTCTAAGAAGTTTATGGTATTGTTGTGTTCGTATTCGGCAGTGAAGGTTATGTTTTTATGTATTTTGTTTATGTGCGTTAGTAACTGTTCACATTGTCTTTTGTTTCCCCTGTATAGTATTAGAATGTCATCAACGTATCTGTGCCAATATAGTATTTTATGTGAGTGTCTGTCATTGTTTGTGAGTATTTTTGTTTTTTCTAAGTGTTGGAGGAAGACTTCTGCTAGAATGCTGGATATGGGGGAGCCCATGGGTAAGCCATCGTTCTGTGTGTAGTATTTATTGTTATAAGTAAAGTAGTTTTGTTTTGTGATAATGTTCAGAGTTTCTGTTTTTTTGGTGATAAGTTTGTCTGGTATGTTGTTCTGTTTGAGTTTGTTTTGTAGGATGGTGATTGTTTCAGAGACGGGGATGTTTGTGTACAGGTTTTTAATGTCAAAGGAGGCTAATGTGGCATTATGGGGGATGTGTATGTCTTTTATTTTTATTTATCTACAAAACAAACTCAAACAGAACAACACACCAGACAAACTTATCACCGAAAAAACAGAAACTCTGAACATTATCACAAAACAAAACTACTTTACTTATAACAATAAATACTACACACAGAACAATGGCTTACCCATGGGCTCCCCCATATCCAGCATTCTAGCAGAAGTCTTGCTCCAACACTTAGAAAAAACAAAAATACTCACAAACAATGACAGACACTCACATAAAATACTATATTGGCACAGATACGTTGATGACATTCTAATACTATACAGGGGAAACAAAAGACAATGTGAACAGTTACTAACGCACATAAACAAAATACATAAAAACATAACCTTCACTGCCGAATACGAACACAACAATACCATAAACTTCTTAGACCTCTCCATCACAAAACTAGAACACAGGCACAAATTCAGTATATACAGAAAACCAACTACAACTTACACACTAATACACAACACCTCCAATCACCCAATATTCGACTTTCGAAAATCTATCCCGTTGCCAACAACAAGATGGACAGCGCTACCTACGGCAGCCTCTGAAGAAGCCTTTTAAAGGTGAAAGCCGGTTTAGGCTGTAAGGTAAATCTTTACAATTTTACTTATAAAAAACTTAGTGTTCCGAGTCGTCAATACAATAGTGATATTTAATAATAGTTAATTTAACTGAAGAAAAGATGCACCACCCAATGCAATGAAATTAACCTGCTGCAAATAACTTGAAATTTTGAATATGGTACAGGTTTTTAAGTAATGAAAAATGTGAATTATATATCACAGATTAAAAATGGAGAATATTTTTTTCCTTCTGACATAAATAGTTTAGATGCTTCAGAATAATATAAGAAAAATAAATGAAATATACTTTTTTGTAAATTAGTTTGGTTGTTTGCAAATTTAAAATGATTATATTACGACAATAATCAACAGATGTATTACATCAGGAAGGGTACGAACAATGTATTCATTACACATTGACTCATCATGGGACATGAGTAATCTTGCATGTGTCATGCATGAGTAACATAAACTGTCACTGTCCAGTTCCTGCTTGAATTAATATGTTAAACATAAGAAGACATTAATCACCACTAAGAACTGACTACAGTATAATTTTATGTTCATTTAGCAAGAACAGAATTAGGAAGAAACAAGGTAGCAAATACAACCTAAGAAGGCATTATAATCTGCATTAGTTTGATAAGGTCCTAACTGACAAATTCAACTAAACTGATATTATGCGCTTATTTTTCATTTAGTATCTTTATGGGAAACTGACTTTGATTGCCATTTGGAAAGAAGTAAAACAGCTACAAAAATGACGAGGTTCTATCTGCCATGTGTTTAATCTATGTTTGGCTGTGACAAGGTTCTAACAGCATTTCACTTTAACAATCAGCTGTCTTAGCTAACAAAATAAGTTAACTTCTCTCTATCAAAGTGTGTACTGCACATAATACAAAAAAACATTATTACAACTACGCCTACCCCAGATCAAAGAGCCAACAATGTAAATACCAAGAGAAGACGTCAACATAACTCTGGTGCTGCCAGAACCCATATTAAGTCGTTCCCAGTACTAGAATCTTACAACTTCGAGAGAATACAAACAGATCTTACCTTGGATCACACCTGAGTATATGTAAAAAGTATGATTTGTACAAAGATCAGTGTGTTGAAGAAAATATTGACCCAATAAAATGTCCTTCTACTACAAAATACTTGTGACGAAATTCAATCTTATCTCAACAGGTGTGATCTGTGTAAAGTAGCCAGTAAAACAAATATGTTAACAAACAATTTCAAAGCAGAATATGAAAGACATTAAGTATTAAAAACAGAAATGAGACAAGTCCGTAATGAAGAAAAAGGATAAAGATCATCATGTTTTGTTATTTGATCTTCAAAACATCATTTCGATGTCACACAGAGAGATTTTGGTTAATTAATTAACATGAAAGCAGCAGTGTCTAGGGGAAGAACAGCCCAAAATCAAAGTTCCTAGCCCTCCAGGTTGGGGGTTGGGCGCAGGGCCGACTACCCTGCCCTGTAAAAAGATCACAGTAGCGAACAGCTCAAGGGATGTAACTGGACAGGCAAACTGATGCAGATTGAGACCGGTAGGAAGAAGAATTAGAGGCAGACCCAGAAAGAGACGGTTGGATGACGATTTGAGGTGTATGAACGTGAGGGGATGGAGATGGATGTATAATGAGAGGGCGGAATAGAAGAAAGTCATTGAGCAGACTAAAACCCATGCTGGGTTGTAATGCCATGAAAAGGAAGGAAGGAATTAACATGAAAGATTGAAAAACTTCAAAGTTTTGCAAAAATTGAGATATCAGGAAAGACAAAAGACATGAAATGCTTCTGTCTAGTATCTTGTTTGTAGTTTCATGAATATAATGCAGGCACTGATACACCCGCATTAGGGACTGTGCTATACCCAACAGTAGAATGGTAGACCCTGGTAGAAGTGGTTACTCCCACTAAATAAGCAGCAGTGTCTGTCCCTATAGTGTCAACGCGCCTGACAGGACTTGTAAATAGGTTGAGATCCTTCACTAACCTCTTAGGCTGACTTATTCTAGACTGAAGTTTTCTGTAGGTACCCTATCACAGGCTTTAAAAACATCTATATAATGCTAAGTTTTTGTTTTCTCCTGCACTATCTGCTTCAGCGGAAATTATGACCATATCCTACTTCTTTTCCTAAATCCAATTTGACATGCCTCATCAAGTGTGTTTTCTCTCCTGTCACCCTTCTTCCAAATCGGGACTATGAGTGCCTTCAGTTCTAAAGTAATAATATTATAATATAATTATTATTAAATAATTATAATATAATAATAATAATAAATTACATGTCTGACTCTGAACAAGAAAATGATGATGGAAGAACTGGAAGTCACGGGAAAAAAATATTTTAAAAAATCTTGGGGACCAATAAAAGATGGCAAACAGTACAGAAGACGCCACAATAATGAGCTGTACACACATGTTGAGAAATCACAGACGTAATTAGAAAAAGAATAATTACTTTCTATGGACATATTCAAAGAATGAATTCTGACATACTAACAGGGAAACTTTTTAACTATTTCATAAAGCTCAAAATGTCCAATACGTGGTTCAAAGAAACAGGAAAAGACATAGAAGAACTTCAGATTACTTAAAAGATATTGAAGAATGCTTACCACTCAAAGAGAAATTAAAAAATTCCCAAAAGGACAGGTGCCATCTGGACTGAGGGAGAGACATCGATTAAGAATGAAGGAGTTATGGAAGACGAAAAGAAGGGAGGAACCAGTTGAACCAAACGTAGTCCACAGTGGCTCATGCAATAAAAAAAAACAACTACTGTATAAAATTATGATCTGCAAATAAGTACTCAACAAAATGAGTGAAGTTTGCTGTAGTACCACGACAACTGCCTCAGGATGGGACACCAACTACGTTACTGTTACAGCTTGTCTACTTTATCCTGTCCACCAGCATCAATTGTGTTATCACCTACAATGTTCTGTATTTTTGTAAATTTCTTTTACAGAGGTCTTTAATATCCTGTACAGCAATTCGTTTAAATTATTTACAAACAAAATTTATCACCAGTATACAATCTGAAGTATTTGTTTCTGTTAAAGCTGAATAATAAGATTAATTTTATAGTGCAGCCAGAATGCCTAGCATTGAATTATAATTTAGACAAACTATAAATATTGGAAAGACAAATTATTAGGAAAATATTAGGCCCACGAAAAACTTCAGAAGGTTGGAAATTAAGAAGTAATGATGAAATACACCATAGTATAGAAAATATAACAGAAACAATGAGAAAAAAAGACTATTAGTTTTTAGACATTTATATCGAATGGACGACAATAGGTTAACAAAGCAGATATTCAAATATCTGTGGGGGAAGAAGTCAACATCAAGTTGGATTAAAGAAGTCCAAAAAGGATTTAGAAAAAAATAATAAAAACGCAGAAGAAGCAATTCAAAGAGAAGTTTTTTGGGCAAAAGTGTTAAAAATGGAAGGAGTCCAGGGTAGGAGAGAGAAAAACGCAGGTTCAAAGTGGACTGAAGACAGGAAGAAGAGACAGAGTGAAAAGATGAAAGAATATTGGAGAAAAAAGAAAGAACAAAGAATAAAGAAATGAAATTTTTTATTCCTTAGATGGCCGATACAAAAATTAAGAAACAAAAAAATTAATTTTACACTTCAAAGTTTCAGAATTATTAAGACTAGAAATGTGTATAAGAACTATAGATTAAAGGCTGTACGGTGTATGCGTTCAACAATAACGAGCAGTGGAATACACTCACCCCTCATGAGAGCACACAAATGGCTTTTCACCAGTATGCAGTCGTTGATGGGTTTTTAATTGTCCACTCTGCGTGAATGCTTTATTGCATCCAGGATAGTCACATGAATATGGTCGTTCTCCTGTAAGAAAGCCATATTCAACATAGTACAAGGATTCCTACATCATTATGGGACACAACATGACAGCAACATGTATTTTTTCATTATATTATAGTCTCCAAGTCACATATATAAGTAATTAACTGCAATAGTTATAAAAACTTGGTTACTCACCATCTTGTGACTTCTTTAAAACTTTCAATAACTATGCATTTCAAGGATAAATCCTCATCATCAGGTTATATTAAAACACCAATCCTTCTGGAGAAGTCGTCAAAAAATCAAAAATTTTTACCAAACATCACAGTATGTAAGTCATTTAAGAACACATTATTGTAGCACTCCACGCCACGTCACGACCTGCTACATCATGAAGTGCATGATGAACAATAATGTGTTCTTAAATGACTTACATACTGTGATGTTTGGTAAAAATTTTGTATTTTTGATGACTTCTCCAGAAGGATTGGCGTTTTCATATAACCTGATGATGAGGATTTATCCTTGGAACCCGTAGTTATTGAAAGTTTTAAAGAAGTCACAAGACAGTGAGTAACCAAGTGTTTACAAACATTACAATTAAATATATATTTTTTTCTAAGTCTCAAATTTTAATAAACTTCTTGTTTTCATGAAATACAAATATTAAGTGTTGACCATAACCACATTTGCACAAATATTCACTTGTTTTCACCATTAAGGATTGTTACCACCATTTGTCAATACAGAACATGAAATAAAATATTACTGCCTTCAACAACAATTAATAAATCACCATTGTCGATATGTGCAAACATAAGAGACACCACTCCTCTTAGTTGCCTACGATAACATAAAATATTTCCAAAAACATAAAATATATTACTAATATCCCCTCATATCACACACACATGTTTAATTTGGAAGTTTCTTTTACGGATGTATAGTAATAATATTTGTGTATTAATTGACTAGAGTCTGTCCACACAACTCACTTTCATCGAGTCTGAATGTATCTAGACCAGAATATCACAACATTAGCAGCATACATGCGCTTACTGCAACCCCCCCCCACACACACACACAAAACGTAAAATCATAAAGTATTATTACTTACATTTATAAATTTAAAAATTATTGAATTTTATACTTGCAGAAAAACAATTAATTTTATTATACCTACATTGCCACGAAACTTGGGAGTTATCTCTCTCTCTCTCACACACACACATGCGCACGCACAAGGTGGCTGTAAGAAAATTTAACAGATCAAAAACAAATGATTATAAGCTCGCAACAGCAAAAATATCAAAAAAAGGTGGATATAATAAGATATGAAAACCAATTAATGTTAATACGTACAAACACTTTAAACTTAGCAAAAGTGGATTATGAAACAATTGTTTAATGAATATTTTGAAGAGACAACTGGTCCACTGCATTTAATTTATAACTGTCAGGACAGAAGGTAGAATATGTCTACAGCATATAAAAGAAGGAAACAATACCATGAGAATACCTAGCTTTGAAAATCTGGCAAATTCCACTGATCCGCGGTGATATACAATAGTTTTTAAGATTAACATAAAACCATTTAAAAAATATTATTTAAAGATGATGACCATTAATTACAAATCAGTTTTTTTAAATACTGTCAAGTCTGACTATATACCCAGAACTCATTTAAAACTGACACATTATACACTGCAAAGATACATAATTTTAATTTCCTAATTACTATTATATTAATAAGAGATATTTCATACACTTTGTACATTTCATACAAAGTATTTACCACTCTATTAACAATTGACAAAGCAATTGTAAGATTATAACATTACCAAAGCATTATAGTACTTTACAAGTATAAACATGGGCAACATTATAATAGCACACAATCTTATACATGTTTATGCTCAGTATCCTTCCATGCCAAAATAAAAAGATCAATGTGGGAGAACCAATTTCTATTTACTATCCATTTTCAAAGTAAGATTAAAAGTCTAGAACAGGATGTATAAAGCAAGATACACTGTACAGCTACGTTTTAATGTTCTGCACAATCATCAAGCTAAGAAACTAAAAATAAACAAGCCGAACTAATTCGAATATGGTATATGAAAATTTGACATTTCATTTGACCTCAGTTTCAGGAACAAGTGCTCTGCCAATTTATAAAAATTCTGTTGGGCAATACTAATTCATTAACGTGGCTCTTTACAATACACATTATTACATATTATACAAATATTCACAATACACATTTATGTGAAACAATTATCTTTTTTTCTAATAATTACACAGTGCAACTGCTGTGTATATTTTTTGTCAGTAAAGTAGGGTTAACAAAATTTTAAAATATTGTAAAGAGATACATAGCAAGTCTGTTTAAAATGAACTAACATAAGGAATGTAATATAAATTGTTTTTGGTATAATGTTAAAGTACTGTGTACTGTCATTAAAAAAAAATTGTTCACCTGTATGAGTTCGAAGGTGTGCTTGAAGTGACTTCTCCCTTGGAAAAACACGATTACAAAAAGTGCATTTAATAGCGCTTGCAGAGACGCTACCCTCTAAAATAAGGCTGGTAATAGCTGTTGCTTTAGGTCTACCCCTTTTATTTTCACTCTTAAGTTCTGGAGAAGTGCAAGATTTCCCAGGACTCATCTGAGAATGATTGCTACCATCACTATTCCAATTACAAGACGTCATTCTTCCATTTGACTTGTTACTAAAAACCTCAGATACATCACCAATATACTCCAAACATTGCATACCCGATTCGTACAGGTTATACTGGTCCATAACATCAAATAATTTTACCATACATTGTTAATTTGACACGGCACTACGCGAATACTGTAAACGATGCAAATCACAAAATATTATTCATTCCCTAGCGACACAGCATTGAATAACTTCAATAAATTATTACAAAAACATTTAGTCAGTTACCATCACATACCGCCAAAACGTGCTAAGCAACATACCGCCCAATAGATTCACAAAATAGCGCGCGTACTGGAAGTACATTGTTATTGGTCGTTGCTGGGAATGAGGAATTATCCCATGTCCTATGTTCATTTCAAAAAATTATTGCCCACATTTTTTATTTCAAATTAAAATAAAACTCGACTGATGCACTACTCTATAATTATATTACCAAAGTTACGAATAATTTCTGCTTCGTACAGTTATCGAACTAAATCATTTTCTTAAATACTAAAATTTTAAAATCTTTTCTTGCGATCAGCTGTGAAACTCCCGCGCAAAATAATACGGTATATTTGAAAATAAATACAAGGCCTTAAAGTTGTATTACTTTAAGCTTATTTTAAAAAATAAATAAGTATATAATAAAGTACAATAATTTCATCCTGAAGAACATAAATATTTGTTATAACATTTTAAAATGTATTTCATGAATTTATTGAATTTAATTGACACACTCGTGAACTTGAGGCGCAACTTCCTGTATGCAATAACCTCGTGGAGAAGGTACAATACAACAGTTCGCCATATTGTATAAGTTGTTGGCACAGGCTGTGAGACGTTATTTATCTTTTTTATCTCTGTTCGTCCAGAGATTTTCGTAAAATGGAGAATGCGTATGGAATAGGGGTAACAAACCGTTACCAACTTTTCCTGGATAACGAAGAAGATCCACTGGAAGTACTAAAAGAACAAGAGCAAGAAAGAGAGGCTAAGAAAAAGACTAAGTTATCTGAAAAAGAAAATAAGGGAAAAGTCGAACCTAAGAGCAAACCCGCGCCGGCTGCTCGTAAAACTATTAAAGAAACACAGAATTTGAAATCACAGGATATACAAAAGCCAAAAGAAGGTAATACATTTAAATCGTTACTATGTGTTAACTCTTGTAAGTAGGGTTTAGTGGTTCAGTAGCGATACCCAGATTGTAGTATAAAACTAAAAGAAAGTAACTTAATTGTATAAAATATAAATAGTTATGTTAATATTCATATTTTGATGTTTATAAATGGAAATCTTCATTGTTTCGAGGCTTTGTGTAGTCATAAACGTTACCATTAGGTTACGATTTTACATAAGCACATGGTCACCGTTCATTTTGTTGACCACATTTCAGGTAGCGATTTCATTTCATTTGTACTGTATAATTAGAACATGACACCCGTTTACTAGCTTGTGATTTATTTGTAAACAAATTTTTAAAAATATTTTACGGTACCGTAATATTAAGTACAAAAGTTACTTTCTTTGCAGTTTTTATTTTCCTTTTATATAATACAGGATTGTAACAACGGTTATGTATTTTTTTATCTTCAGTTAAATATATTTTTATTTTGTCGTACCGGATCTATATAATATATTCGTTAGTTTTGGAACTGATTATATTAGCCTACAACGATTTTTTTTTGCCCCATGTGGTGTGAACTTAATGTGTAAATGCGTGTGTTCACTAAAGGCCATATTTAGTAATGTAAAAGTAGAACATTCTCTGGTGTGTGTGTGTGTGTGTGTGTGTGAGACGTTTAAGTTAGGTTAGGTACTATGGAATAACGAGATTTCACTTTTGTTATTTACAAGAAAGGTATGCAATTAAAATTTGTTTGTAATTTTTATATTCTCTATGATATTAGAAAATTAAATTGGTAAATAGAAAATACTTTTACATATTCACTTATGAAATTTTTAGAGACGCACAGTACATGACGTTTAGTTGTTTAGTAGAGTGGTATAAAACTTTGACAATGTGTGCAATTACGTATAGAGTGTACATCATGTGTTCACATGATCATGATTAGTTTTGTTTGTAGTTGGCTTAACATTTTAATAGCCAAGGCCGTGTTTTGTTTTGAAACAATAAACATTTTATTCATGTGTTATTAAACCAACTAGTTCCACATGATGATCTCGTAAAATATACGTTATGAAGTACTATTGAATATTTTATTGTTTTTTGTTTATGAAGTAAAGCATGATTAATTTTGCATTTACCAAAACACATTGATACCCCATGCTGTGATCTGTTCCAACAACAGTGTATATAAATCAGAAAAAATCTGTATCTTCAGTTCAGTTTTCCTTAATTGCTCTTTCTGTATTGGTGTTTTGGCTTCGTGTTTGGAAAAAAGTTGGTTTTGTAAAATACACTTAACACTCATTTAGATTGATGATTGAAGCAACTCATGATGTTTTTCATTAGTGTAGTATAGTGTCCAACGAGATATTGTCCCCAGTCTCGCCTTCTCTTCATGCTCAGAATAAAAACTTAGTTATTCTTGCAATACAAAAAAAAAACTTGTTGAGAAATGTTTCTTGGTGCTCTCAACAACAATGCAGTGCTTTCTGTTTCTTATTTTTGTAAACACACTGTTTTTGTACATATTTTCCCAAAATTAACCTAAAAATATATGCTTTGTGTTTCATTGTGTGATATTATCACCAGATTCTATACCATGATAAGTGTGAGTACATTAGACTGGTTGGCCATTTCATGCTGGTAGCCCAAAGCCCCCCCATTATAACCATACAGCTTGTTGGGACATATTTGCTGACCAGAAATAGCATGTACTGCAGAACTACCGAGACAGGTGTTTCCATTTACCTGACATGTTTAGAGTTTTTGATTCTCATTAAACCCATAGTTACTGGGGTATATAACTAGGGTGTTTTTATTTCAAGAATTTGTAAATTTCTACAGCCAGTCTACACATACTCCAGTTGTGTTGTTTGAATTTAACATGCCGTCTATATCAGAAGTAGTGAACAGTTAATTACAGTTTATAGGGGGAGTGTATACCATCCATATTAATTGTTTCGGTAGAACATAGACATACAGACAATATGTTTGGGGGTTAGTACTTTTTCATTCAGGGCCGGTAATGCATGACATTCTTCTAAATATTGACATATTTTAGGTGAACGTTTCATCCCACATATAAAATTATAATTATGTTTATTCTTAAATTATATTTTTATATGTTTGCCATCTGCTGAAATGAACTCGTATGATAAAAAAAAAGTAGGATACAACATATTTGGTGTGTTATTGGAAAAATGAAGATGATTTTCAAAGTGACTTTTGGATTGGAAAAAATTTAGTTTTGTAAAATACATTTAACATTTATCAGTAGTGAAAATTATTATGTTGCCTAAGTACATACACAATACCCTACTGTAATTTGTTATACTACAGTGCTATTAAAACAATCTGCGTCTTCTGACAGCTAAGAATCACGTGGTGTTTGGCACAGCTGCGGGAGCACTGATTGGTCAGTGTGGGACTGTTGACTGAGGAGAAAGGGGGAGGGAAAGCGCACGCCTGCCGGTGATTGGCTCACCTCGGAGTCTCGTCCGAGTTACCATAGCAACTACTTCTTGTAAAAACGCAAGGAGTACTGTCAGAAGACGCAGATTGTTTTAATAGCACTGTAAGGTGCCATTTTGTTACCGAAAACTGTAAATAAGAAACTGTTTACTGTAAGTAAAAAATCAGACAGTATTGGAAAAACATAAAAATATAAAATTATTGTTTTTCTTTCCTTTAAACAAAATCCATACCTTTCTTGTGTGCCCACTCTGTTAATGTCTTTCTCGTTCTGATTTAAGTATAATCATACAAATCACCAACATTTTTAAGGATCTATAATCCCCCCCCCCCATGTTCTCCTTTCACATGAAAAAGGACATGCCACAGGGAGACCCAGGCAGTTGGTAATCCTAGTTTTTATAAACCATCTGATCAATGTATTTTACCATATAGATGTGTACAAACACGCCAATTTTTTAATATGCACTTTACATTACACCCAAAATATTTCAGTATTGTATCAAAAACTGGTTAATTCTCAGTTATTGTACCACTCAAACTTAAATATATTACTTGTACCCCATAAAACTACAAACGGTATAAAATAATTATTAATAATAATCAGAGCGACTTTGAAGGCAAAATCTCCATTGTACACGGATGCTATTGGCTCTAAATGAAAGTAAATGCTACCTGTGTATTCCTTGTACTTTGACGAGAACAAATGTTAAACTGTTTGGCCAATTGTCTGATGAAGTGATGTTTCGAACCTAGGCATGTTACTGTCAGATGTACCTCTACAACCATTTAGTACAATATGTGGGTGCTGGTAACCAGTGATTAACAGAGAAATATAAATATCTTTTAAATTGAAGTCCATTGCATGTTTTCCGCCACAAACAAACTCGTCTATATCTTGACTATTTGTCCAAACACGGACAGCTCCTTTTTGCATGCTGATTGGCTCAGTATTCTTTTAAAACAATTTCTACCATTTCACTCTGCCAAACTATCTGTATCTTTGAGTAATGAAGGCAATGCAATACCGTCCATACAATAAAATACCTCAGAACAACATAAAGTGGTTTTGCTGTTTATAGCGATAGTATCATTGTTCCTATACATGTGATACATATGTATTTTATCAAATTTAATTACTTGTTTTATGTAAATGAAGAATATTGAACACAATTTTTTTACTTTAATCATTGTAATAAATATTTTATAATTCTTTACTGTTTGGCCCCATAGCTCTTGTTTCTCCTTGTAATATTAAATTTGTTTCTACAAATCCTTCCGAACGTCCTAATGTTATTTTGTAAAAAACTGTAGTTATTGTTTTATTTCTTCCCACAATTTGTACAAGGTAAATAAATTAAGGCAAATCGTTTTAAATTAGATGCAGATATAACTGAGAGACTGCATGTTGCAGAGTTCATTTTTCCTCCAAAATTGATCTGGCATATACTGTCTTTAGAGCGCCAGGTCTGCCCATGTAGCAGACAGTAAATTAGTAAAATTGCATTGTTTCCATTGTTATGTTGTCAGTAAACTCCACTAGAACCCTTCATAGACTATTAAATGTGATTCATACTATAACATAGACACAAGGCAAGACAGTTTTTTTTCCAGCATCTGTGAAACTTATTACTTATTACTAGGACAAGTTTCAATGTCTGTATACTATCCTCTATCGCCTCTGTATACTAATTAAAATTTTAGTGATTTTCAAAAAATTTCAGGTGTCTGAAAATTCATTTTAATGTTTTGAGTGTATCTGACCACGTGATTGCATCATTACAGTATTGTTTTTAAAATAATAATTCTTTGAAATTCACAGACATTTATGTAATTCAACATTATTAATGCCAAGGAAGCATCTCAAGTGTGTATAATCTGATTTATTAGTCTACTGGTTATATGTTTGACGGGTCAAGATTTCTTTCACATAATTCACTAGAAATGAATTGCTGTTCCATTGTGGATAGCATTTGCTGTTTTGTTCTAGTTGTTAAACTCCAACAGCGGAAGCATTTTGTATAAAATAGTTTGATATAATGGGATCATTACACATTTATCAAACAGACGATCAATGTTGGTGTAATAGTGGTGTGTGTGTGTGTGTGTTTTTCAGAACTAATCCAGACACAGCCCAAGTCAATTATACCATATTTGTTCAGAGTTAAATATAAACTTTCACTATAACTTGTATAAATCAGTAAATAAAGTTTAATGTAAATTCAGGAAAGGAAAATCAGTTTACAACTTATAAGTGAATAGAAAACACCCAAGTGTTAAACATCTTAAACAAAGCGTGAAAGATAAAAACGTACAATCGGTACTAGTAAAAAGCTTTGAGGCAGAAACATTGGACAAATTATTTTAGATACAAATTTTTACCTCACTGCCTGAACCAGTTTTCAATCATTGTAAGGTTCATCAGAGGCTAATGCAATGAGCGAAAACTGGTTAAGCCAGTGAGGTAAAAATTAAAAAAAAAAATGTAAGGTAAAATAATTGTATTCCATGTCATAATAGTATTTTGGTTAATGAATTTTTCCAGTGAAGGGTTTGTGAGGATCGGTCAAAAAATATAACACAAATTTTAAATTATTTTTGTCGACAATTTCGATAGTGTTTATTATCATCATCAGGACCTGTGTATGAATACAAAATAAATGTCAAACACAACAGAACAATTATTTGAGTGAACGCATATGTGTGCATGTGCGTACTTTGTAATTAATTATAAAAGCAGTAATACAAAAATATAATATTAGAAATATTATAAATGTTTTCTGTACCAATTCTACTATCAATTTTTATTACTGCTTTTATAATTAATTACAAATACCATTACATTATGAGTAATTAAAATTGTAATACTGTGTAAATAAAGTTCTGTGATATAATTTTGTCGTCTTTAAAGAAAACAATTGATAATGTAAAACAAACTATCTCAACTCCTTCACATATACAAGGATAAACACACACGCACACTCACATACACAAACACGTTCACTCAAATAATTCTTCTGTTGTGTTTGACATTTCTTTTGTATTCATACACAGGTCCTGATGATGACAATAAACATTGTCGAAACGTCGACACAGATAATTAAAATTTGTGTTATATTTTTTGACCGATCCTCACAAACCCTTCAACGGAAAAATAAATCTTAAAGTGTGAAAGATAACGTACAATCAGTACTAGTAAAAAGCATGGGGCAGAAACAGGGGACAAATTATTTTAGATACAAATATTTTACCTCACTGCCAGAACCAGTTTTTGCTCGTTTCGAGCTTCATCAGAGGCTGATGCAATGAGCGAAAACTGGTTCAGCCAGTGAGGTAAAAATTAAAAAAAAAAATTGTAATATAACATAATTGTGTTCCGTGTCATAATAGTATTTTGGTTATTGATAACACCCGTACAAGTCATTGACAATAAAATCAAAGAATGTAAAATAACAGCATTTGAAACTGTATAAATCCTGAAGATCTGAATTCATTTCTTACTCAAAATGTCATGCTACTGTACTTTTAAACATAAACTGCTTTTTATGTAAGCTAGTGTAGGTATCTTATTATTTTACAAAATAAATTTTTTTAACACTTTCAACGCTATGTGTCTGTGCCATACATGCACTTGTTTTTCGTGTGTTTAAACGCATATACCCATACACAGTCCTATCAAAGTCGGTAGCTGAGGATAACTTGTTTGTTACGTAGCATCCTGTTATAATTTAGTTCAGTGTTTTACCCACATATGTCTCCTACAAATCAGTGAAGTAATCTCTGTTCATGTTCAGCTGCTGCATGTTCTAGGCACATCCTGTTCCTAATGTAAACAAGTTGTCGAATACATGTGATTTGTACTTGATGAAAATGACACTCAATTGGATTCTGAAATTAATTATATGAATTAGAATGTACGTACAAACCTGGTGAATCTTCTGATGATGAATCAATAATATAATTTCATACACCTAAACCTAAACGAGTTAGCCTACATGTATTTTCATATATGTTTAATTTTTATTTTTTGTACTGTAGTAGTTATATCGGTTTTCCTTGTATGTAGTTGCATCACAAAAAATACCAATGCTGAAAGGGGGGGAGAAGTCAGCAGTGACATTGATATTGATTGGACTGATAATAATATCTAGCCAACTTTCCCTGTGTTTGACTGAGAATCTGCTATAATAGAACAAATTGATGAAAATTGTTAAGAATTTGATTGCTTTTCATTGGTTTTTTTTATAGAGACTGCTTATATTAGCTGTTACAGTGTAAATATAATCTCCATAAGCTTAAATAACAAAGATTTTTAAAAAATTGTGATGAAAGTATGTATACGTCTAACTTTTATAAGTTATGCACATGTGATTAAAATGCTAAGAACATAGTCAAATCTGTATAGAAGGAGCGTAAAAATGATATACTGTTAGTATTATTTAGTTAAAAGATAAATTTCCTACAATTTTTTGAAATAACGCTAAAAACGGAGGTTCACCAGAGAATAAAACAAAAAAAAAAACGTAAGTGTTAAGGGTAATGTACTTTGCAGAGTCAATCTTTTAATTTTTGCTTTCCGTTGTTCATCTGCAGTAATCAATATGTTTGATAATCTGCCATCCCCCTCCTAATTAGCTTGGAACATGTAGATGAGCATCAGCCATAAGATTCAGATGAGAAAACCGTTATATGTGTAACAAAGATATCAAAAGCAGGAAACATATTACAATATGTTGATAGGGAGAATTCTTATTTGTACTTGCTAATGTTCAGAAAGGGTATCATGGATAAAATTCAGAATCACAGAAAATCAATAGTAAAGCTTATAATTAAAGTAAATCGATCAAAAGAGATTATCGTCTCAATTTGCTAGAATCTGAGTGGATATATAAAAAACGTGATGTAATTAGTGAGCACAGAATAGTGCCCATCTGTACCGAATACTGAAGCTAAGTTGACCGACCAAGATGGCAGCCTTCCAAGTGTGAGTCATTGAGTGCCTTGCATCTCGGACCCATACCACTTGGACTCGGGCAATGCCACTATTGTTTCTGCCTTATCACAAGTCAACCTTTTGCTATTGCATTTATAAACGAATATCCAGGTACATTGCATTTGACTGTAATAACAGGAAACATGATATTCCATTTCACAGGTGAGACAAAAAATTAACTGAAAAGCCTTAAACCATGAAAAACATCTGTGGGCATTTTGTCCAGTCATAAAACTAGATTCACTTAGCAGATAAAATTTAGCTTGGCGCCAAATTAAAGCTGACTTTTTTCTATATTTTGCGAATGAGTTGTTTGGAGTATATCTGTATGAATTATGACAGACTATGCTGAAAACAGAGCCCATTTTAGTCTGTTACTCGTTTAGTGCAAAGTCAGCATTCTATAATTTCTGTAAGATAGTACATAAAAAAATGAGTTTTTATATCTAGTATTACATAAAAAATGAAACCCGCATTGCCATTTTATTTCCATGTTCAATAAGGAAATGGCGGTATGGTGATGGCGAAAAGAATCGTGTTCAAGATAAGGACTGATTCTGTTTGTACTAACCTCAAAACGTGAAGAAAAGTTATTTTCTGAAAAGTGTCTGTGTAGAATTTTTTCTATAAGTGAACGGTAACTGCCTCAAATTCAGACAGACTCAAATAATTTTTTCCGTATGATCCTGAGTTGTAGAAGACTTAAGGCCTATTGATTTTGGTGAAGATCGGTTAACGAAAAGGGGTAGCTTACCTGCAACGTTTTATGTTTTAACAATAGTAAAGTACGTAAATTAGGTAATTTTCTATAAATGAAAATGATAGTTGAAGGGGGAGGGGATAATTTTTATATGTGTACTATGTTATCGGCAACAAAGAAGTAGTTTGTTGTTAAAATTCCTGGGCTGTGTGGCCGTGGTCCAATGTGTTCTGCAAAACCAGACGTTTCGACACCACCATCATCAGTGAAAATCGAGTGTGCTGACGTATACCATACGTTAGTGACCACAGTACTGTGGTTAAGGCTGAAAAAAGTAATTTCTATGGAAATATTTCATTTTGAAAATGATTTTAAATATAAATCTTAGAACACGGAAGTCACATATGGTTCTCCATACTGATATTTTATAATGGCGGTCATTTGAAAAATTGTTACTAATTCAGCTCTTGGTGAAGGTAGAAAAATAATTTTTTTCGTCTTGATATTTATTTTAACTCAAAATAAAAATAATAATAGAATGGAAACCAGGTTGTCATTTCACATTTCACCGGAATGTTTCTGTTGATCATTTCACTAAAATATTGTAATAAAAAGAAATGACATACTACGTTTTTGTTTATTTGTTTTTTCTTCTTAATATTACAATCAGTTGTTATGAATGTCCATTGAGTCACCTGTGTTCAATAGGCATAACATTTCTACTGGCTAATAATAATAATGAAAACAAACAGTTGTGCAGTTTTAAAATTTGTACTTGCAAAACATTTTTGTATGTGATTCACTTCTTATCACACAGGTCATCTGTTAATTAATGCAGTTATTATAATTAGGGTACTCAGATGTTTTGAATCTATTAATAGTTTTATATTTTGAGTTTTATATAATTTGGTGTGTTGTAAAATGCATGCACGAATGATAAAACATTTGAGATGCCTACTGAAATGAATTTTATACAACAATAAATCGGCCTTGGTTTTTTAACATATTTTAATACTGATCTTTTATATACTGTCTTCAGAAGTTTGGAACGTTGAATTTGCGCTAACCAATAAACATGTTAAAAATGGTTCGGCTTTATTCCAATCTGTCATGACCCCTTCAAATATATTATAGCTCCTTCACAGAATGTAGGAAACTACAAGCATGATTTTTATAAATTTTTCTTAACAATGGTGAGTATTGTATGATGGAACAGCTGGTAGCACTTTGCGCTGGACAGTCACTAGCAACATTTGACTGGCCCACTTCTACCCTCATTATGGCAGAAGGAACAGTCGAATAGAAAAATGGATTTGCATATTTTGCTACAACTTTACTGCTGACAAAAAAGTTGCTGACTAAAAAAAAAAAAACATGAAAATAAAAAACTTTCTTAAACTGACTTTTTGATGCCATAGTGTTAAATTATTTGACGTATTTTTTAATTTCTGTAATTTTTTTGTACGCGAACAGGGTGGTAACTGAAACATTTAAATTATACTGTACATAATCATCTAACAGTACGTATGAAGCGGATACATTTTAATGTTTCTTCATCTTTTTAGTGCCGATTTTCCAAATGTGACACTAACCAGTATGGCATATCATTCTTTCACAACTGTGCATACTGTTGAGTAGCAATGTTTTCGCTATGTTAATCGGTGCTCACTGGTTGAAATACACTTTAAATTGTACTGTAATCTACAATCTTTTCAAGAGAGAGGTTTTTAACGCATTGCCTTCCTCTGTACGTTTTAGAATATGTACGATGTGTTTCAGATTTAGAGTTGTGTTTGAGTTGATCCAGTTACATTCACTGGTAAATATTTTGTAGAAATGCCAGGGGGCTATATACCCCCCCCCCCCCCCCGGGAAGCCATTCTGATCTTGAGTAGTGACAGGGATAGGAGAAACTGTTTCAAAAATAGTAAGTTTCATTCAAGCCAGGTTTTGGCTTCTGTTCGTGTAGACAACTTCAGTTTTGTAGATTGTATTATGTGTGCTAGCTATAATTTGTGGCGACGATCATTTTCAAACACTGGTGTTTGCGTGAGTTTTTCCAGTAAAGTCGGGTCTTGGATTCTTCTGGGATGTTTTAAATTTATTGCTTGTACGTAACAGTTACTCCACTGAATACTAGTTTCACTAATCCCATGGCGCTGCTTAAAATAAAAGTTTTCCTCCCAGATGACCCATTGAATTCTCCTGCCAAAGTTAGGGGAAAAACCGTGTTTGATATGGATACCCAGAGAAGTGTTTACGCACTACATCATATAATTGTTTGTGGTTTTAATTACTTCAGTCTACTGGAAGCATCTGAAGACAAAACCTTTTACAGTTTATTAGTGCATCTGCAATTTATAGTTCCTATTGAATGTACAGAACAATACATTTTTTTAATCATACTTTGTTTTGTTCAAAAAAATTAAGCTGAAAACGAGCTTCTACTGAAAAATAAAACAGTAGTTGCCTGAAAAAAACAAAGTGAAATAAACTAAGAAAGAAAGCAGCTCAGATGATGATGATCATGTAATATGGAGCTCGGGAGTACATAAGCATAGGTTATTGTCATCGTATATCAGCTTAGAAAAGTTGAGATTCCTGAAAACTATGAATGATTATATTTTCTTATGCCAGTTTCAGTCACTAAAGTCTCCCATTGTAACAGGGTTCTTGGTTAGTTTTTTATTTCCATTATAGAGGTTGATATCTTTTAATTTTTTGAATTCACATATTGTGTACAATGCAACTAATTCAATATATATATATAACAAATCCTTCAAAAATTCCTCCATGATCAGATTGACAATTTACTCATAATCTGGTAAATTCATAAATACATAGTTAGGCCTAACAGCTAAAGTACGATACTATACATTATCAGTGCCCGACATTGTTTCAACAAGTACAGTAGAACCCCGCTAGTCCGAACTAATTGGGACCGGGGCCGGTTCGGATTGGCAAAAATTCGGATTATCCGAAATAATTATTATTAAATAATTATAATTATTTATTTGATTTAAATATGGTCTTTAACTTATATGTAACTCATATATGCCCATTTTTTATTCAACGAATGCATTTTACGGTTTATAAGAGTTGAATATTTCATAAAATATTACGTAGTACAGTACTGTAATCATTACTGTATTTATTTTTACATACATCATCAATAAAAGATTACAGCCATATGCTGAAGAGATTATCGGCGAATACCAGTCCGGTTTCAGAAAAGGAAGATCCACCATAGATAAAAAAATACAGTCAGACAAGTTCTGAGTAAAGCGTGGGAACAAGATATAGACGTCTATAATATTTTTGTTGATTTTAGACAAGCCTATGATTCGATAGATAGGGATAAACTATCTAATATTTTATACGAATTCGACATACCAGTGAAACTGGTAAGGATGATAAACTTGACAATGACTAATACAGAAGCTCAGGTACGAATACAAGGACACAAGCCAGAAGGATTTGTAATCAATCGAGGGTTAAAACAGGGAGATGGGCTGGCCCCGACCTTGTTTAATCTAGCTTTAGAATATGTGATCAGAAAACTGTCAGTAGGAAGAAACAACGTACTGACAGACAAATCGGTCCAATTAGTAGCCTATGCGGACGACATCAACATAATGTGTAGGACAAAAAATGCAGCAAAGGAAACGTATTCTGAACTCAAAGAAAATGCTAGCAATATAGGCCTCAAAATCAACATAGATAAAAATATTAGTGCAGACTAGAAGACAAAGAAACTACGGAACAATCGACAATATCGAAAAGGTGGACAACTTTATATACTTGGGAACCATATTAGAAAAAAACGGCGCAGAAGAAGCCGAAATCCGAAACCGGATAGTCCAAGCCAATAAAGCGTATTTCGCCACATCAAATATCTTCAGATCCAAAGACATCCACAGAAACACGAAACTAAGGATATACAAATCAATAATAAGACCCATCCTAACCTATAGTTACGAAACGTGTATCCTGAACTCCAAGGCAGCAAACACTCTCGATACCTTTGAAAGAAAAATATTACGAAGAATCCTGGGACCAGTTAAATGACGTACATGGCTGGAGAATAAGATATAACTATGAATTGTATCAAATGTATAAAGAACCACCGTTAACACGGTACATAAAACTACAGCGTCTAAGGTGGGCTGGTCATGTAGCCAGGATGGGAGAAGAAAGGATACCACAAAAACTATTGTATACCAGAATCCATGGAAAAAGACCAGTGGGAAGACCAAGGGGAAGATGGGAAGATGCGGTGGATGAGGATGCAAGAGAGATATTGAAAGTGCGTTCCTGGAGGAGGATGGCTGCTGACAGAGGAGAATGGGGGGAAAAATTGAAGGAGGCCAGGGCCCAACAAGGGCTGTAGTGCCATAGAAAGAAGAAGAATACAGTACAGATAAGGTGAACAGTATTGACAGACGTTCGGTGGCTTTCGAGTGCGGTATTGTTGTTTACTATCACGGGCGTGCCAGGGCGTCAATGACTCATGCCAGTTTCTTAGTAATCCCACTTCCCCCACTCTTGTTTGTTTCTTCTCGTGGCCTTGCTTTCAGTAGTGCGACACCTGTCAGTCTGAGACATTGTGTGTGCATTCCAACTTACATACGTTTTCAGTGTTGTTTTTTAAGTGCGTATTGTATAAAAATGGTTGGTAAGCGGAAACATAGTTCATGTGCACCAAAAGATAAACTTGAAGTGTTGAAACGTTTGGACAAGGGTGAAAGTGGAACGAAATTAGCAGTCGAATTTGGTGTGGGTAAAGCAACAATAAGTGACTGGAAGAAAAACCGGTCCAAGATTGAACAGTTTTGTGCGACAACATCCGAGAAGACTTGAGGAGCGTCATACATCAAAAGTGTCACAATTTGACAAAATTGATGAAGCCCTTTTCATACGGTTGTCACAAGAAAGGCAGAGAGGTACTCCACTGAGTGGTCCCCTAATCCAAGAAAAAGCAGTTCACCTCAATAAGCTGATGAATGGTGATCCTAAATTCATTGCGAGTAACGGCTGGCTGGACCGGTGGAAAAAAAGGCACGGAATACGACAGTTATCCATTACCGGTGAATCACTATCAGCGAATCACCAGGTTGCACAAGAGTACATTGCTGAATTCGTAGACATAGTTTCATCGCAAAATTACTCGCCTCAAGAAATATACAATTGCGATGAAACTGGGTTAAATTTTAAGGCATTACCAAACAAAAGCCTCGCCGCCAAACAAGAACTTAATGCACGTGGTTTCAAAATGTGCAAGGAACGTGTGACTGTTTTAGCATGCAGTAATGCAGCTGGGACGTAGTAATGCTAGATTCACGTCTTTACGCCAGCAGAGAATAACTGATTTTGTGCAACCAGTGAATAAGTGAAGTATTAATATTGAAGTGTTTATTTGGAAATTCTGTTAGTAAAGTATAGAAACTGTAATCTAAGTACTGTACAGCACAATAATTGAATTCTGTTTTTGTAGTTTGTAGTTTTGTTTAAGAATTTTATTCCAGTAATTGTAGGCCTACTGATTAATACTGTTACGACGGTCTACTCGACCGTCGTAGGTACAGTGGAAATAAAATAAGTACAAGACACCAATCAAGTCACTAATCACACCTTTAATTGTTACAGTAAAACAGTTCGTAATTAACAACACAGTCTCTACAACAAATCAAATGTAAATTGTTCACATGCAATAAAATGTCCACTAATATTAAAACTCAATTGTATTACAATTATACCGTCCGAATATAAAACGCAACACTTCACTACTAACTACTTGAACGTACACAGTAATAACTCGAACCGCTCTGTAAATATATCGCACTAATACTGTCGAACCGCACTCTCCAATATCTCGCATGGAACTGAAAACTAAGGCCGCTACCCGATGTATTTATAGTCACGCTCACACACCAGAAGCTTCCAAAATACGTCTTATCTCTCGTGAACTAAGTAATTACTACGGCCTTGACACAGTCCGAACGCCCGAGCGAAGCCCGGCACAGTCGAGAAGATTCTCGCAAAATGCGTCTAGTAGCACGTACACCACACGCTTACATCGAGATCCTTCTGGCACATTTGATAAACCCGTAGATTGTTCTGTCCTGTCATAGCAATACGTATTACAGTGGTTAGTATTATTTTCTACTGATTTTGCAAAATGTAATGAAATCATTTGTCACTTCATGAAATCTGCAGTTGTTTTTATAGCTTTCCTTGCCTATTTGGTTCCTGGAGGTGGTTCGGATTATCCGGAATTTCGGACTAACGGGGTTCTACTGTATTTTTTATATGTACAGTAAACCCTCGATTTAACGGACTAATTGGGGCTGAGGGGTGTCCGTAAAATCGAAAGTCCGTTAAATCGCAAATGTTTAAATCAAATAGGCCTATAACACTTGAAATTTTAATACTATTAATATCATGCAAATACTGTATTGTTCCGAATACAAGCCGCACTTTTTCTCCTAAAATCATGGTCGCTAATTTGGCCTGCAGCTTGCATTCGCACGCGAACAAAATTCGAAGTTATACCTGAATTCTGGCGGGATGAATGATTTTGGTATCTATGAGTTGTTTACTGCCTAAGCAACAGCAGTTTGCCTGCTGTAGTTAACTCTGGCGTTATGATTTATGACTAGAACTGAATGTTTTAACAGCAAACTGAAGAAAGAATAGGAAGTTAAAGTGTAAGTGCGTGTGCACGCACGCGTGCTCGCATCCTTCTGTAGGCAGCAAGACAAAGGATGAGTAGAGGGGGTGTGAGTAACATGTTTCTAAATAACGGGTAAACTGCCAGTGTGGTTTTCTATTGTAACAGCGACAACATCGCTTATCTGTACTTTGTTTTCATTTGGCGTTTTTATAGTGTGTTTGCGGTATGAGTGATATTGTGGAGACTAAAGGCATGCAGTCAAATCAAATTAAACGTAACCCGTACGATGCGAATTATAAATTAATTGTGATACAAAATGTAGAAAAAACATGCAATCGCGAAGCCGCAAGGAAATTCGATATTGATGAATCCTGTATTCGACTATGGAGAAAACAGAAGGAACGACTTTTAAATGCAAATACTGTGCGACGAGCATTCGCGGGACCTCAAGTTGGGAGTTTTTAGCAGTAGAGTCCAGCGTCTGTGAATACGTACGGCTTTTAAGAAGGCAAGGACTCCCTGTCACTAGACATGTTTTAAAATTAAAAGCTTTAGAAATCGCAGAAGAATTAAAGTCTCCAGTTTCAAAGCCAGCTTCGGGTGTATAAGACGAATGATGCGGCAAAATGGATTTGCGCTTAAATGACGTACATCACTCGCGCTAAAACTACTGAGTGACTACGAAGAAAAACTCCTACAGTATCAGCGGTTTGTCATTCATTTACGCAAGAAGCATAATTATTCACTTGAACACATGGGAAATGCCGATGAAACGCCCGTATTTTTTATTTTTCATTTACGTATATTTACG
Organism: Magicicada septendecula; assembly: GCA_034769895.1. NCBI lineage: Eukaryota > Metazoa > Arthropoda > Insecta > Hemiptera > Cicadidae > Magicicada > Magicicada septendecula. The sequence continues at coordinate 23,899,119 of CM068376.1, forward strand.
GTGGACCAAAAGGGAACCAAATCTGTAACAGTAAAGATTACGGGAAATGAAAAATTATGTGCCACTGTGATGCTTGCTGTATTAGCCGATGGATGAATATTTCACAGTGAAATAAGATGCATATCAGTGTATATTGTTCAGTGTTAGTCGTCGTGATGTATTCCACTGAACGTGTGCGACGCCTGCGTCAACGACAACGCAAAGACAGGGATCGTGAAGAGTTAAATGAATTCTTGATTAATACTCCATTCTCATCAAATACAATTGAAGATGATAAAATTTGCGTGTTTCAAAACAAGAAACAAAAAGAAAAGAAACGAAAGAATGCTGCGATAGCCAAGCAATATCGCCAGAACAGGAGAGTGCAGTTTATGCACATTATACGTTTCAAAAGCCTAAAAACATTGTCATGCTTTGATGTTTTTCAAATTCTGTCCATTAAATCGAGGGTTTACTCTCTCTCTCTCTCTCTCTCTCTCTCTCTCTCTCTCTCT